>JAGFMF010012000.1:4886161-4932206 GCA_019455555.1 Galemys pyrenaicus
CCCCCCCCCCCCCCCCCCCCCCCCCCCCCCCCGCCCAGGGATCCAATTTATGCTGAAGTGGCTGCAGATAGCTTCTTAGTGCTGAGACTTAACCCCTTGCACCACCAGGGAGGCCCTAATTTCAAGAAATTCTTACAGCTTTTAACATTGATACATCAACTTTCCTCTTATTTCTGTGATATTTTTAGAGTTATATTCATGAAAGGGAACATTTATTTTAGTTTTCCATCTCATCAGATAAAACTTAGTTTAGTCTACTTTAGAATTTTCATGGTATATAAATCTCATATCGATTTTCATTTTAATTATTCTGACTTAGGGCCTCCCTGGTGGCGCAGTCGGTTAAGCAACACACTATGAAGCAAACCGCAGCCACTGCAGCATGAGTCCGATCCCTGCTGCCGGCCAGGTGGGGGACCCACATGGTGCAGCAGACCTCTCCTGCTGTGCCCGCTGCTCCCCTCAGCAGTGTACTTCCGTTCATCTGCCTGTTCTGCTCCCCACTCTGTCTGTGGTGAATCCTCTCACCCCCCACACCTCTGGCCTGTACCCCAGTGCTTGTATGCATAAATAAATAAATCTTAAAAAAAATAATTATTCTGACTTATGAAAATTCCTGTGAATAATTTTACAACTTCAAGATTCTAATTATTTTTTTATTAATCCAGGGTTTATATTTATATCATATAGAATGGACCGATATTGAATATTCTCCTTATCCATTTCTCTGAAATATCATACAGATAGTCATAAAACATCACCAATTATAGTTTCCAGATCCTAATTTCTGATGTGCCAAAATGGAATTTGTCAATCACTTGACTATAAGAATACAAACATAAAAGTTATGTACAGTGAATTAAGTGTCACAAAAAATAAGAGTTTACTTGGGCAATAAAAAAGTGGGATAGGAAAATATTTATTATTATCTGACTCTTAATCATACAATTTGTAGTGCACATTTCTTTCAAATCTCAGTTTTTATAAAGGTAAAATGGGGACAAAAACAGCTTCTCTGACTAGCTCACAGAATTTTTGGAAAATTAAATACAATGGATGTTTGTAAAAGTATCTTATAAACACTATAAAGTACCACAATTATACCTATAAGAAGAATGTTTATTTCTTTTGTATCCATTTATTAGTTATAAATGCTTGTCTGGCTTTTAAATTTTAATATTGTTTTTCTGCTACTTACTGTTTGGTCATTCATATTCTTATATAAATGCGGTTGTGTGGTAATAAAACAATGATTTCATATGCCCAGTTTCTTAATTTCAAAAAATTCTATTATGATTTCCTTGCAAAGAAATAATTACATTGTAATTTAGATTTTGTACAAATTATAATAATTAAGTTTTTGAATAAGATAATTCTTGAAATCTGTTGTTTGCAGTTGTACTGTTCAGACTATTTTCATTTATTTATTGACTTATTAGTTGTTCACTCAGAAGTGAACTATTATCCAAGTAAGTAAAAGATTCAGCCTAGGAAACTTTGGCTTTCGAAACCATGTAGTGCCATCATTATCCTCTTTATGTTTTGGGTATCTTATTCTAAATGACCCAGAGAAAAAATAGTGTGTCATTACTTTGCTACTTGCTATTTGATTTTACAGTTTTATGTTGCAGTCTCTAAATCTTAGGGAAAAAAGTAAGCAAGGAAAAGAAAAGAAAAAGCAAATTGTACTCAAGTCACATAGACATCTAAAGTCTCTGATTTATGTGAAATCCTCTGTTTGGTAGAGGATATAGAGAAAAGAAAGGGATATTGAATTTCTGACAATATACGTGCTTAGTGCTTTGTCTACCAATGCAGTGAGCACATATTTATTTTCTTCCCTTTGCTTTCTACTGAAACCCAGCACATTACAAGCTTATCATACAAATGATGCCAACAACAACAAAATAATAATACTTGCCATTTATTTCCTGTTAGTTCTCTTTCTCCTGAGGTTATAGCCCTACACAGAGCCATTTTAACCTCCTCATGACTTGACAGTGGGAACATCTTGACATGACTTCAATTCCAACGTGCTAGAAGAACAAAAACACATTAACTTAAAAATTCTGAAGTGTATTAACATACTATAGAAATACATCTTGCTTAAAACAGTATTATTTTTTTATCATGTTTCAGTGTGACTATGTGACATATGTTTCACTCTGCTCAGTCTGCAGCTGTAGCAACTGCAGCTGCCAAGGAAAAATAAAAAAAAAAAAATTAAAAGCCAAAATAAACAATAAGGCCACCACAAATATCTTATTCATTCATCTTTCATGTCTTGGTTTTTGTACTTTTCTTATTCTACTTGTATAATGAAATATCACATTACTATTATCATCCCTAGACTAAAACATGGAAAAGAAGGAGCATCTATAGTAGCACTGGTTTACAGGTCATTTCATTCTGGAAGGTCAGCAACAAGAGGATATTCATTTGCTCCATCACTGTAAGTAGGCTGCTGTGCATCTCAGGCAAGACCAGCATATGTTTCTGTTTAGAATTTGTGATCTTGGCAGCAATAACTTGTATCAGCACAGATCTGAAGTATTTACACAGATCATTAAGTGGAGCCAGAGATCTTATCAGCTTGTCTACCTCAATAGCATCAAGGCCATAGATGGAATAAGCGATAGCAAAAAACCAGAGAAGGGGCATTGCAGGAGCAACATTTTTGACAGTTACAGGCATATCAAGTCTCTGGTAACAATGCAGTGCTAGAGACAAATGCAATAATGCATTTAAATTTAGAATCCTAGCTTGTGTGTATGTTACTGCAGAAAACTTTCTTCTATTTATACTATTTTGATTTCAGCTTGCTCTAGATCTACAGTGTAAACAGTTTAGCAATATCCAATAGGATTTGCTATTTTCTTCTTTTACTTGGAATTGGAATTTGCTTACTGCAGTTTGGGATGTTGAGGCCACGACTTGTGAACTCATGGTGAAAAGTCACAAAAGAAAGAGAATTCACGAGTGAGAGTGCATACTGAACTTACTGGCCTGCCTGACCTCTGTTGCAAATATTACTCACAGAATCAGTAGCGTTCAAAATGCTGACAGAAAGACTGTAAGAGGTCAGCAAAGGGTGAACCTGCATGAGCATCTTGGGACCCAACCTTTGAGAATTACAATAAACTATTAGCTATAGAGTGGCCACAATTGAAATGCAACTGTTCATTTACTTTCCCTTATGTTTTCTGACATGTGCCCAAATCAATAGTGAGTAAGTTCTCCTTTGTAATGTATTGGGAAAACAAATATAAACCTCAGAACCTGGCATAAGCAATTGACTTTGAATAAAAATTATTTGAAAAAAGTATTATATTCTTTGCCCTCTTAAACTTAATCCAGGAGGGAAAGGACAGGTTCTGGTTTACTATGCATTTATTGTATTTTCTAACACAAAACATCTTTTTGGATTTTATGTCCATTTCTACGAAAGAAAGGGACTATGTGACTAGGGGAACTTTTTTCATTTATTCTTTATATGTTAGGACAATACCATCTCTGGTTTTCCAATTAAAATTTATCTAGAACTCTTGGTGGTGATTGGGGTGACACTGGTTTACAACACTGATTCAGTGGCATAGGATCATCCCGTCTCAGATGCATGTAGCCACAATGCACATACCACCAAAGCACCCACAGTTCTAGAACACTGAAACACTGACCATGTTGCCCCTACCCCACTTTGTTCTCTCCCCCCATTCTTGTATTGTAGCCTCAATTCCACAGGCAGTCATATTTCTAGGGTTTGTTTGGTTTGACCCTTTGCTCTGTTTTTCTATATTCCACATCATAAGTGACATTTGCAAAAGTTCATCTATTTTTTTTTAACAGCTTAGTAGTAATTATATAGATATATATATGAGAGATTTAAAATTGATTCATCTGTCCTTACACACTTATGTTGTTTTTCTAAACTCAGCTATTATAAATAATAGTGCATTTGAAAATATTTTTAACCAAGAACAAATCCAAGATTGTGGGAACTAAAGTTTATAATATGAGGGCCCTCTATAGAAAAGAATACAAGGCCCCAGCAGATGAAAGGATATGCCTGTAAGTGATTGCTTAACATTTTGAAAGCAATTAACTTACCATGATATATTCTGACTTCTTTTCTAATGTTATATACCAATGTAAAATAAGGTTAATCTTTTGTCTAGATATATTTTTTTTAATTTTCAGCAAAATAGATTCATATATCTTTGACTTCTAAATTCTTTTTTTAGATGTACAGTTTGAGTTCAGGATAACAATATTCTAAAACTGATTTTGATTTGCTGATGGTGTATATATATATATTTATTGCAGGCATGTAGATAGACATGAAGTAATTTGAAAGTTATTACCTCTACTTTATTTGCAGAAACTTTGAGGGTATAAATATAAATAAGGCCCTAATTACAAAAGTAAGAATGGGTAAAGAATACTTTACAAATATATCAGTTTCACACCCATTTTGTTTACTTGGAAGTATTTAGAATTAGCAGACTAAATACATGGATGATTTCTTGTGAATTTAATTTGGGTATAAGGTTGTGAATTTTAAGTTGGGTACAAATTTTAAATTGGGTACTTAATACCAAATTTGGTATTGAGTAAGGCACTTTAAATAAGGAAAAGTGACCACCACATCTAGTTGTACTTTAAATCTTAGTTGAGGTATTTCCTTATGATTTCGTCTTATCACTATAGAAAGATATTAAAAATATTCTTTCTATAACAGTTAATTTAATCAAGTAATAGAATTTCATAAAATGAAACTGAATGACACTCTGGTAATCAGCATGCAGATAAGAAACAGAATATTGAAATTTTCCATGAAAACCATGTAACATTCCATTATCACTAAATAGTCCCAATTCCATTTCTGTTATCAAAAATAACAATTACCCTGAATTTTATCATTTTAGGTTTAATTTGCCTGGTTATGCACTTGTGCATATACATGTGTGTTTTAACTCTTATTGTTCAGATAATTTACAACTACAAAAAGTTGCATGAACAGTAGAAAACCTATGACAAACTCTTTATCTAGATTCACTCTTGATTAAATTTTAGTGTATTCTCAGTTCCCCCCTCCCTTCTGAACCATTTTCTCATGCCATTTTAACCCTAGTACATTATTGCATATTTCCTTAAAATTAGAACACTCAATTCCTTATGTAATCACATTCTATTCTATACTTTCAATAGTTATCAAAATCGGAATATTCTAGAGTTTTATTGTAGGGTTTTCAATTTTTAAATATATTAGGTATCAATTATCTATAAATGAATTAGATATGAGGGTTTGAAACAAAACCAAAACTGGGAAGACTCTTTCTCTATGGAAGTTACTGGAACATTATCAAGTGACAAACATCAAACTTTTGGAGGCATATATTGCAAATTCATCATTTAACATGAGATACAACTGTTTGAAGAAAGCAACAACTTGTTTGGGTTCCAGTGAGTCCCTATATTTCAACAATGTTAAAATTTAATCATTAATCTAGTTCCTTATTCTTTTTTTTCTTAATAGACTTAAATATAGAGTCCATTAACAATGCTGTTGAAAATCATATTTTATCTACAATTCAACTACCGTTTGGTTAGTGAAGATATTGTTAATTCTATTTCTTAACACACAGAGATGAAACAACTTATCATTTTAGGGTTTATTTTACCAACAAGTTAAAAACGTTTGAGAAAACATTGTATGTAGCATAGATTTATGCACATATTTTTTAAAAATATAAAATAGATAAAAAGAATCCATGCTCTTAAAGACCTTCAAAGCTATTAAAAAGACAGATCTCTCATATACGTAGAATACATCTTATTGTAGAGGAGAGTACAAGTACACTAGAGATTTTGATAAGGGAAAAATCATTTCTACTTGGGTGATCAGAGAAAGCTTTTGGAAAGAGCTGTCATTTGAGATGTGTCATGAAAGGATTTCTATAGGAAATAATAGAAGGAGTGGGCATTGAGAGGAATATTTTGGAATGTCATATCAGCAGAAATATGTTAGGCAAATTTAATGATGATTGAGTACTTTAGCATGGGTAAGAATGAAGAAATACTACTGAGAACTGTGAACAACTATTGATAACTGACTAAAGACTTTGAAAATTAGTAGTTGTAAGGAACATGTAAATATTTTTAATGGATAATCTAGTTTCATTATTTAAAATTAGAAAAACTTTCCATTCTGGTCATGTTCCTTATTTGCCCAGTTCTCATCTATTCTCACGAGTGACTGTTGATCTTGATTTCTTAAGTACTCAGTATATAAAACAGAAATAGCAGAATAAAAGATCATTTCTCCTTTATTTTTGCATGATTTTATATATCATTTCTATACTTTGCCTTTTTCATTAATAATATTTCTTGAAGATCTTTCCATGTTAATACATACAGAGGTGCCTCCCTGGTGGTTTAGGGCAAAAGACACAGCATTATCAAGCTACCGGCAGCCACTGCAGCATGAGTTCCATCCCAAACAGGGAGTTGACCCACATGGCCCAGCAGACCTCTCCTACCTCGCCCACTGCTCCCCTCACCAGTGTATTTCAGTAGATCCACCTGTTCTGCTCCCCACTCCATCTGGTGAATCCCTTCACCTCCCACACCTCTGGTCTACATTTCAGTTCTTGTATGCATAAACAATCTTAAAAAATAAATATAGAGATTTTCTTTACTTTTAAAGTTGTAAAACATTATATCAAAGGAAAATCCATCATTTATTTAAGTAACACTTTATTGATGGCCTTGTTATTTTCAAAATTTTGCAAAAATGAACTTTTCATAATGAATACGTTTATATATGTCATTTTACATGTAAGCAGTTATTTAGGATAGCTTACCTAAAGTGTAATTATAGGGAAATGCAAAATGGAATTTCATTTTGGTATTACCAGACAGGCATTAATATATGTATACCAACTTATAGTATAGCCATAATTTTGCATGGGATGGAGCACCTGTTTCGACATATGTTTGCATAAGTTTGTGCTATCAAATGAACTATCATTCTGATAGGTGAAGGAATACTATTAAGGTGAAATATTTTGTGACAATTTTATAACTTTTCTTATTATGAGTGAAATGTTTTAAGTCATTTGCTTTATTTTCCTATGAATTATGTGTTTGTTTTTCTTTTGAATTGTTAAGTTTATGCTCAAAATTTTTAAAAACACTTTATGTAGAAATTACATAGAAAAAGTATACTATGAAAGGAGCAACTATTTTTTATTACTTGATTATTCTCACTTTATGTACAGTATTTTTTTTTTACATGAAGAAGCTTATTTTTAATGCATTCACAAATAATTATCTTACTCTTAATGTTTCTGGACTTCCAGTCACAATTACATATACCTTAACTACCTCAAAGTTAATAGAACAATTACTATGCTTCTATAAAGTTTGAAGTTTTATTTTTTTATATTTAATGACTTAGTTCATTGGAAATTATCTTATTATAAGCAATAATGATAAGAAATTCTCATTCTTTTCCATAAAATAGTAGCTTATTTTCTCTTACTTTTTTTATATTTTAGTATTGAACTGTTTCTGTTACAGGGCAACCCTAATATAAAATGGGTTCCCCTCACTGGGTCCTCCACCCACGTGCTCAGAAGACTTTTAAAAAGTCCCAACTCCAGGTACACGTGGCAAAAGTTATTAACAGGTTTTATTTTATGAAAGAAGGGGAATAAAATAGTAATAGTACCAAGGGAAAAAGAGAGGGATACAAATCCACAAATACCCTACCAGATCTAAGCAATGGCGCATTGAGAGCTGGCTCCGAGTCAAATAAGATGGCTCCAAAGGAAGAGAGATGTCTCCTGAAGGAAGGGGTCTGGCTCCTCAGTAAGAGAGCGAGCCCCAGGCTCACCTCTGGTTTTATAGCCAGCCTGCCTGCTTAACTCCCCTCAGGTCCCAGTGATCCACTCTTCAATAATCATCTTATCGGATTTGTGGTTCTGGAACACTGATGGTCTGGAGTGGGGGTTGGAGTCCACACACCCATAATCCATTTAGGACTACCATTCCCCCTAACATTTCCAGATTTGCTGGTCTTTAACATTCACCAATCTCTTTGTTTACGTACTATATTTTAACTTAGCTTATGGGTATATTATGAGAAAACAACCTGTGATGCCTTAAATTATGAATTAGAATGAAAAGATGTAGGGAATGACCAATACCTGCAATAAGGCGAGGAGAAATTAGAAAGAAAATGTGATATACAAAAGATATTATGGTGAAAAGAAGTGTCACTTTTTTTGCCAACGCTTGAGTATTGGGAAAAAGTCAGGAAGAAATGTAAGCTGATTGTAAAGTTTCAAATTGGGGAGCCTAAAATAAGAATTAAGATATTGGATTCCATATGCAAAAGAATGAAACTATACCACTATCTCATACCATACAAAAATTAATACAAAATTATTAAATATTTGTACATAAGCCCTGCAACCATAAAATACATAGAAAAAAACACATAGAATATACCTGACTTAGAGATTTCTCTGGGATCCAACATCATCAGCAAGGGAAACACAAAAACAAAAAATAAACAAATGAGATTACATCAGAAATCCAATCAAGATGTTATCAGAAGAGATTTGCTGCTTTATTTCAGGATAATAATCTAAAAGTTTATCAGACAGGCACAGTATCCAGAGTGTCCCATGACTTGGGATGATGCTGGAGCACCTCTTGTAAACTGAGGATCAATGCAGACTGCCCCAGGAAGTTCACTAAGGACATTCATGCTTCATTAAAAATAGATGTATGGAGAGAAACATCTGCTTTGACATGGGGCTGGAGTGATGACACACAAACAATACACTATGGAATGATGAATTAATGAGGAAACAAAGAAGAAATTAAAAAATACTTGGAAACAAATGAAAATTAAGATGAATTACCAGAAATTATGGGACACAGAAAAAGCAGTATGAAGCAGGATTTATACAGTATTAAGTACATAGCAATGCAGGACTCAAATAAATAATCTAACCTTATAAGGAACTAGAAAAGAAGACCAAATAAAACCACTGGAAAGGAAGGGAATAATAAAAAAAACTGGAGCAGTAATAAATTAAATAGAAATCAATAAGATAGTCCATAAAATCAATGAAATCAAAAGCTGGTTCTTTGAAAATAATTAAGAAATTGGACAGTACACCTTGTTTTCTTAAAAATTCTATTATGGCGTTCACTACATGCCCAATTCCATATTTGTGCTCACCTAGTTTCTTATACTTAATAAAATTTATCTGTGGTTCTACTGATTTCTAATTTCTGTTTCTAGAATGGCAGCTAAGTTTCTGATAAATTTTCTAAACAAAATTTTTGAATAATTCAAAAAATATTTGTCAAGTTTATGGAAATGGCTTGGGAAATTAATGACTTAATCATGATAAAAATGGGATGTGGGTTACTCATGAACCCTACATTTTATGTTATAATGTATATATTATGACACATATTTCTTAAGATTTATTTACTTAATTCAAATCTATGATTAAAATGGTGACCACTTTTACTACAGAGGAACTGCTTTTAGGAATACATTTTTAGAAAAAGAGATACTTTGATAGCTCTCAAAATTGAATTTTATATTTTTGCATTATAAATATAGTATTTTATATCACTTCAGAATTCTTTGACTGCAAGCATCTTTGTTACTTTAACATAGAATTAGGAATTAAGTTGTGAAAATTTAGCTTATCTCTAATGGTTTCATAACTTCCTAGTTATTCTTTTGAAACCCTCTATTCTCCAGGTTTTGAGGCCTTTAAGAAATGAAGGATATGGTCTGCTATCCATATCCTCCCTTTCTCTCTTACAGAGTGAATTGTGTCTTCCTTGGAAATTTATAAGCTGAAGTCTTAATTCTCAGTGTGACTGTATTTAGAAATAAGACCTTTAAAGAGGTAATTAAGATTAAATGAAGTTATAAGCAAGGAATCCTAATTCAATGACTTTTCTTATAAGAAGAGAGAGATGACAGGAGTGGGCAGGCACAGAGGTGTGTGTGGGGTTACAGGGGACTGTGGGAGAAAGAGAGAGAGAGAGACTTAATAAGAGAGAGTAAAAGTTATTTCATAATGGCACCAATCCCCTTAGATTGTTATAAACTATTTTTATGATGCCACAGAGAGTATTACTTGCCTTTAAAACTATACTCATATCACAGAGATTTTGAAAAACAGTTTAATGAAATATACAAAGTGATTATCTGATTGAAAAAAATCCCAGTTGGAAAGAAGAATTTAATATTTGGATTTGCCATTAAGGATTTTTATCTTGCCTACATCTCTAAAAAGTTTTATCTAGCCAGCTGTGAAGCTGTACTATTCTTAAACACTGTCATGGGAAAGCAATTCTAGAACTTCTTTGGTATTATATGTAATGCTATTTACATTCAGATTCTCTATTTATGTCTAAACTAAAATATTTAGCCATAATTCAGAACAAATTGTTTCCAGTTCCCTTTTCACTCCTTCCCTCCATCCTCTGCAGTACCCTGCAGAGTTTCTGTGTTATTTAACTTCATCCTTTAATTTTATTTTTTTTAATGAACTTGTCATAAGATGTAATTTCTTAACCAAAGATTTTGTTTTAATGGTTAAAATGTCAAATACTATGGAAGGCCTATGAAACATATTTTTCAATGTGAGAGTCATTATTTTTCGTGAGTCAGATCACCCGGCTGTCAATTTTATTTTCTGATTATACATACATATGCAAACACATTGATCAAAGAAGTGGCAGAACTTCTTTTGTCCCCTGGTCCCCTGTCTCATTCAGCCTTTCCCTCATTTTTTGCATTCTCATTTTTGCTTTCTTCTTAAAGTGTTTATTGAGTAATTATTACATCTTAATCAGTTTGAGGACCATGAACTCTGTCAAACGAAGTATACATAAATGACCTCTTTAGCCCACTTTAAACATTTGCAGTATGGGAAAATATGTAAAACACCCAATTCTATTTTACTAGGGCAAAAGTTAGGGATGTGTGCATGTATTTATTAACTTATATCTATATAATATATATATTAAGTAATATCTTTCCAACTGAACATAAAATTACATGCTGGCCTAATATATAAACATGCATGCTATTATTAAAATCTAGTTATGTATTCTATGTTTTTTTCTGGTAGCCACATCATTGTAAAATAAAAAAAAAATACACTGCATTGAGAGGAAATAAATTAGACTTTGTGACTAATTTACCAGGTGAACTTGACCACACTGATAGTTTTTTACAGATGTAAGTTTGTATATCAGTAAAATGAAGGTATTTCATTTTACATAGCCTCTAAAATGTCTCTTTTCTCTGATATCCTCTGTTGATCTTGATTTCTCTCCCAGTATCCTGCATGAGAACAGCAGCAAGTGAAAATTGTAAAGCTTCACTATGAAGACTATCATGTGATATATTTAATGTCTTACTGTACAGAATTCCCTTTTTTGTTTTGGAGATAAAACTTGTGTTCAGTATAATTACTTTTTGGTTTTTTTTTTTTTTTTTGAAGAGAGAGGACATACTACACAGCTTCTAGCTCAGGAATCTTATTACTTTGTAAGTAAAATAAAATAATTATACAAATAACTTCCAGCAGAAGTCCTAAATGATGGATGGGAAGAAAGCTAAGAAGTGTCCAAGCAGATGCTAACATAAAACACTGACAAGGCCTAGATTTCAGGTGATGATAAGATTAAATGAATTGAACAGCTTGTAAGAGAATTGAAATTAATAGTAATCAAGTGAATTCAATAAGTATAGGAAAGATCCATAAGCAAATAAACAAGAATCCCTGTTATCTTTCAGTTTTTGAGAACATTTTACATTTGAATCTGTTTCCTTAGTGGTGTGTGGTTAACCTTCCCTTTAGAATAGTTACAATAAATCTTTCATTAGTATCTTGGATTTTGCCAATCATAGACGACAATAGCAGAATTATGTGTCCTAGGAACAAATGTATACATAATTTTGTAAACAAGATATAAGGAAAGAGATTCTCTGAGCTGTTAGAAACAAAGGATTTCTTTTTCTTTCTTACCTCCATTAATGCTGTCTTTTCTCCTTTTAAGCTGTAAGAAATATTCTGAATACTAATGTGACAAAATCAGATGCAATCCCCAAATACCTTATTTGCTTAATGATAAATACCTAGTCCTTACCTTTAAGGAGATTTAGACAATTCAGTTTGTCCTGTAGCCTTGGGGTAGTCAGGAAAGTTAGGCACAGTATTTTAATGCTCATTCCTCCTCTTTCGCTGTTAGCTATCATTAATCCCTAATGCCTGGAACGGCATAAATTTCTTCTACAAAGGAAGCCCACAGGTCGTTTTTATTTGGAGCACTTTTTTTATATGCGCCACAATATATTCTGTTATGTATTACCTCGTCTGAATGCAAAACTGTTTTATATGCAGATTTAAGGTAATGAGCACTCAAGTTTAAAAAATGGCTCTGGTATCCTGTAGCTTCTCAATAATAATATACTCTTACATTCCAACAGAGAAGGATGGATTATGGGTTTTTCAATTTGCATCAGGCATATTAATTGCAGAGTAGGGCTTCCACATAAAATATCAATGTACTGGAACAAACTGTTAATGTACCAGAATATGAACACTTACATTCATTTCTGGAACTTTAAAAGGAATCATCTTTTTTTTCTGCCTTTGTACCTCTAGAGATAGGACAGTTTTTTAGTCAGTTAATGAGAAGTATGTAACCTCTGTTTCTCGAAAATCCCTAATTAGATTAAGTGCAATAGGGCTTTTCTAGTCATTCTGCTGGGGAA
The DNA here is from genome assembly GCA_019455555.1 of Galemys pyrenaicus. Lineage (NCBI taxonomy): Eukaryota > Metazoa > Chordata > Mammalia > Eulipotyphla > Talpidae > Galemys > Galemys pyrenaicus. The sequence continues at coordinate 4,898,991 of JAGFMF010012000.1, forward strand.
CAATACAACAAGCCATTAGGGAAAAGAGAATAATTTAGAGGATCTGGAGGAAACTTATTTTAGAGTTGCTTTTAAAAAACATGACATGGAAGATCAACTTTATGTTGTAGTTGGAGGCAGAGAAGCACACTCAACTTTTATTTGCATTATATTTCTCAACTGTGAAGAGAATACCTAAACTACTGAAACTGTAATTGGAAGTTTTGTACGTAATTTTCAGCTGAGGTTTTGCACTATAAGTTTAGTTGGAGAGAACTGTGTATGATGGTACTTTATTTCATGGAAGTACTAGAATTATATGTTCTCTTATACATATAAGTTGTGAATGTCCATTTTTTTTAAACATTGTAATAAACACATGAACAAAATTCTTGTGTTCTATCGTAAAAGTTTTCATAGTTAATAACAATATAGACTGGCTAGATAACAGTATATATTTGCATATTTAAAGGTATACTCTCCATAATTTGTAATATGGATGTCTATGTTGAAAAGTTAAAGCAGTAGGGAGAAATAAAGTTTGAGATTTGAACAGACTGACTACATTTTTTTTCCTGAAGTATGTATATAATATGCAAATTGTAAGTAATTAATGAATATTCATTGAATAAAATTCTCATCCATTGTATCCTAAATTGTCACTTCTTTCACACTGATATTTTATTCCACATTCTTTTTGAAACTTAATGAAATTTGTGATGTTATTATTCCAAAACAATAGTGAAATGGGGACCTACTTTTCAAAACCATTCTGAGAGAGACAGTATTTGAGTTTGCATGCCACAGCTGCAAGCAGTGAATTATCTCACTAGGGAAGAGAAGAAATACCAGCCACATAATCCAACAGGAGACTTGATTCATTTTTGTCTGGAGCAATCCGTGCAATCAATGTTACAAACTGAAATGAGTATCCTTTTCAAACTTCAGGTGAAAAAGTAGTGTGAATGTCCTGGTTTCTCTAACAATGCAAATTTCTTCTTTTACCTCTTTCATAAGAATTTATATGTGTTTGTGTGTTTTTTGTAGCAATGGTAATTTTGACCTCATAATGTCATTATAAGGCTGTGTTTTATGGGTAAAAAGCAAAGGCAGGATTGACTTTACCTCAGCATTAAAGCACAAGCTAATCTGTGGTAAAAATAACTTTGATACTGTTTTAAAGAAACAGCCCTAGGCAACCTGAATGCTCCTTTGTTATATAGCATGCTGACTGCAAAACAGGCATAGATATATGCTCCATGAAGACACGAGGCAAGTCACTAGCAATAGAAATGCTGTCTGTATTTGTTGGTTACTAACATTTGGAGCAATGCTGAAAATGCATTATTCTCATCCTGAATTACATATAGTGACTGTATTTTAAATTCAAGGAATTTGATTTCTAGTAAGCAAGTCAAAGTGTGGCAATTGTTTTACTTATGGGCGATTCTTTAAAGTGAACACCTTTTATATACAGAGGTGTTTTTTCAACCTTATTTGAAATGCCACATAACAAGATGCTGCCTGTTTTGTGTGCCTTTTTATATTGTCTAAGTAGATGGAAATACGTTCAAGTATCTCATTTGAAAAATATTTCTCTTTAATTCCATCAGTTGAAAAGATGATACATTTTGCAGAATTTGCTTTTCTTGGTAAACATCACTTAATAAATGTTTAATGTTTTAAAGGATAATATAAATCTTAATTTGATACATATAGTAATTTAAGCTTTTATGAACATCTACCATTTAATAAAAATTGCTTTGGGATTATAAAGGATACTTTTAGAGTATGTGATTAAATGCATCTGCCCTTCCTTCCAATGTGTCTACCTTCTATGTCCTCAGATAAAAATCAAATGAAAATTAATCTTAGGTTCAAAGTAATGTTAACTGAATTCAGTTAATATTACTGAATTCAGTTAACATTAGGAGCATTATGATGTTCTTTACTTCCTTTGAAGCAGCACTTGACAACCCAAATACAATTCTAGCATAGCTGTTGATTTTTAGTTGTAAATTTTATTTTTTAATTCTTGTGGGAAGGGAGGTTTAATCTCTCAAACTTTGTTGGTAAATTACATTGATAAATGCACTCTGACAGGAAGCTTTACTGAAATGAAAAGGACTCATGTGTAAGAGTAGAAATAACTATTCTAAGAGCTTTTTCATGGTGCTCGTTGCCAAGGAAACCACGGCTTTGTCTGTACGTGTTTAGAATGGCTGCCTCATTAGAACTCAGACTCTTAGACAGTCACTTTGTGATACTGATGAAATGAAAGGGATTAACCTATTTTAGTTGATTAACTCCAAATTAAGAAAAATAGCATATTTAAAAGACATATTTTTAAAAGCTAAACATATAAAATGATGGGGAAACTAAAGGTAACATTGATTAGGCCTTTTTGGCATATGTGTGATAGGAAGATTTTTTTTTTCCTTTTTCTTGCCTATTTACATATTAATGGAAGAATAAGCAAGTGGTGTATTATATATTAACACCACCAAATTAATATTAGATGTGATAGATCCTGATATTTGCACAAATATGCACATATTTCTCTTATTCTCAGTTCATTTTCCCCCTACATTGACTGCCCTATGTCCCAGATATAATATTATCAGAGCTGACTGAATTCATTGATTCAGAGGCATAAAAGATATTAAAACTATTTTAGAAACCCACATGTACTTTCCATGTTTCTTTAAAGAACAAAGCAATGGCATACTCAGAAATTAAATGAACCAATATTAACAACAAATAGACAATACATTGTTTTTACTGCTCTAGATTTAAAATATTAAAAAAAAAAAACAGCAAGCAACTGTGAAAATGTCTATTCACGATGCACAGACCAACCCACTATGTAATAGTACTTCCTTTTTTTTTACTATGAGTCAAATTCCCTTTGATAATTCATTGATACTTAAAATTTACGTTCTTGACTCAAGACAAAGAGATGAAATATAAAATGCATAAGTTTTTTTCTTTCAAAATCGCAAGTTCTGCCAGTGCATGGGTGGTTCAGTGGTAGAATTCTCAAAATCGCAAGTTCTATAAATTTCTTGTTCTCTCATTCTATGTAAGTATATTCAAAGTTAGAATCCTAAATATTATTATCAAAACAAATTATACTAAAGAAGAAAGACATACAAAATCCAAAGACAAAATTTACCCTTTAAAAGAGTCCTTTTAATTCATACATTCAAACAAGTTACCATTAAGTAAGTTGACAATATTGACTTCTTTTTTCTCTGACTCTCTTTTTTTTAACCTGTAGTACTATTCAGGAACAGAAATGTCAAAATGATGAAGATTTTGCAAGCCCAGGTTTGACTGGCAATAGCAAAAATTTGCATGCATTTTAAACTTCAAATGGCTATAAGACATTCAAGAGATGTTAAGGGATATTTTGCAAGTCTTTTTAAACAAGACTTGTCTCTTAATTGAGTGTGGAATGAGAGAAAAGTAAGGAAATTTAGTTTATCATGACTCCCAAGCCTCGATGAGTAAAAGTTATTAAATTTATAGTCATTCATTGAGATTGTAACTACTAGAGAAATAGTGCTTAATCTTGGTTATACATAAGCGTCATTTGTGGAGCTTATATATAACCTGAGATTTTATCAGAGAATATTATTCAATTGATAAAGCATTGGGTCTAGTGTAACATTTAAAAATTGTTCCCTTGGTAATTATAATGTGAAGTCAGATTTTAAAATCTTGATACTAAAACTCATTATAATGCTTCTTAACCTTGCCTAAAGAATAGAGGTGCTTGAAACATATCAAAACTCCCAATGCCTTATAGTATTTCAGTTTAATTAAATAAAAATATGTTAAAGTGGGCTCCAGATTTTTAAATTTTCTTAGGGAATTTTAAAGGGATTCAGGGCTGAAAATTATGATACCACACATCAGAGTAGTTTAGGTGAAGGGGCTGGTGTTAGAAAGGAACACTGAATTTGGATTGAATCAGAGACACTCAGCTGGGATGCTCAGCTTGAACATGAATCTGAAGCTACAGAGGACAGGTCTTGAGATAAGATTTGGGCCACAGTTGTAATAATGAATTACTGTGGGAGAGGAGAGAGTCATTAGTCATATAAAGTGATATAAAGAAGGAAGACAAAAAGGGGACAAGAGTAGAATCTTGGAAAATATTGGCCAAGAACCAGAACTAAAAACAAAACAAAAAACAAAGAAAGGGATTTAGAAAGTTGAGCCATCATGACCCTTAGTTATTCTTTTCCTCATCTCTCTTCCTCCCCATTTCGTTCTCTCTGTGTCATCTTTCCTTCCTCTAATTTTTAATTATTTTCTTCCATACTTCACATCATAATTTATGTCCAGAATTTGAAATTACATCATGCTTATTAACAAAAATAGTATCCATGATAAAAACAAAGTTTAGAGTGTGAAGAGGTACTACATGCCCAGTAATAAGGATAAAGTGTGAGGAAAGGAGTAAGAGGGAGAAGGAAAGGAATAAAGAGGGAGAAAAAAGTTATCTGGGGAATTTGGACAACACAATGACACCAAATCCTCTGATATAATTGGTCTGGAGTAGAACACAGACATTGGTATTTTCTTTTTTTTTTTTTTTTACTACAGGGTGAGTCTTATAGTCAGGTTCAGAAAGCATTATTCTAACTCATCCCCTACTCTTTCATACCAACTAGTTTCTACATCTACACCTTTCTTGCATCTATTCTCTTTAAGAGAACCAAAATCTTCTTGATTTCCAAGTTCAGTTAACTATTTTCAGTTTCCATGTTAATTTCAAATTTAACTTCTGTCAAGCCTGATCATTCTACTGTTCTTCAAAAGCCTTTGCCTACTATCCTTTGCATTGCTCAAGTGAAAACTTGCTGATCTCAGTATGGGTGATCTAATAGCAAAACCAAAATGACTAGACAAGCTTGTACTGTAAAAACATTTTAAAAATGTTGTTTTCTGGGTATCCTATGTAGGAGTATTTTCTTGAAGTGAGGTTTCACTTAAGCAGACAGTGATTTTTTTTGTTAAGCAAGTTTGTAGTTGATAATATAAGAAAAAACATAAATGTTGAAAATATTCACAAAAAAACTTTAGGAGTCCAAACTTGGTGAACCATCTATAAAACCCAATGTGTCTACAATATGCTACACTTATTATTTAAAATCATTGTCTTAATTTTTTTTTTCAAAAATAAAATTGTGAGTAAAATAAAAATGTTGATAGTTTTATAACATAGATTTGAAGGCAGAATTTAGAAATAGGAAGACTAACTTAACAATTTCATTCAAATATAGGGAATAAAGATTTTGGACTAAAAATCTTGAAATTAGAAGTGTTTAAGGACAGACGTGAAAGTATTAAAGTGAAAAGTAGAATAATTATAATAGATTAAACCTTACAGTGAAGAATGAAGAGTAAAAGATAATTTCAAAATTTTTAGCCTAAGCAATGGGGAGATTTATGTAAGAAGTACAGAACAGTTAAAAACCAAAACAAAACAAAACAAAAAACAAATTGGGCCTAGAAAAGAGATTTTCACTTAAGAGAAGAATTTAAATGTACTGATTGGTCAGTGAGAATGGAATATATGGAAAATGCCAGGTCTAAGTATTACCCATACAAAAATAGACATTCATATTTTAAGAGTGGATGAGATTTCTAATAAATGATGACAGAAAGGCACCCAAAGAATATTGAGAAATGCCAGCATGAAAGGAAATTACATCATGGTGTGATGAGAGAGCATAGCCTCTGAAATCAGACTGAACTGTGTATTATGTCTTCAGCAAATACTAATTAGGTGATATCAGACTTTATTTTTAACTAGTTAGCTTCATTTTATTTGTCTATAAATTGGGGAAATATTTCCCTTTAGGATTATGGGAGTCTGTGTTGCATGTGGATATGTATATATATATATGGTTAGACAGAGAGAGGCAGGGAATATTAGCTATTACTCAATTAGTATCTCTATTTATAGTGGACTATAAACTACTAATTAAAAGATAAAGTCATGTGAAGGGTTAGAAGGTATGACAAAAAATGCCATATTAGAAACCCAAGAAAGATAATTTCAACAACATTGGAGGGTGAACAATTAGAAAATCACTAAGACAAATTACTTCCTAGGACCACATTTGTTAATTTGTTTCTTCTCAAAACTGAAGCACAAAGTACTTGTGTGCATATTATCTTATTAACCTCAATAAAGTGTAACAAAAAATGGAAGAAATTATTAGATTTTCGATGACATAGTTTTTTATATTAAAAATTTAGGTTTTGATTGGAAAGGTGATACACGAATGCAATAAAGAACAAAAATAGTGTCAAATGGTCTGCCTATATAATGAAGGCTTTCTCTGACAACACTTATACACAGATTTCTTATTTGTAAGTGTTGTTTACTTGTATGAATTTCTCACATTTTTTTTAGTGAATGTACAGTTATATAGGAATATGACCATTATCTTTTTTAGTGGAGAAAGAAAAATCCCCATTTGAGGATTATTCCCAAAATCACATATAGATTTTATTTCTAACCCCTCTCCTTCTCTCCTCTTCTTTCAATTATGCAATATTTCATTCCATAGCATGCCAAAATTTATTTAGTCTTTATTAATAGCTATTTAGGATCATATAATTTCTGTTACACCTCGATAAAATGTACTGATTTTTATAACTAATGGAAAGCATTCATATTCAAACTGGAAGTATAAGAGAAAATTTCATTTTTCCAGAGGTACCCACAAGCTTAAAGCTAAGCAGTTTCTGAACACATCAGGGCATTTCTAGGTTTGTATTATGTTGAACTCCATATCAAAAAGTGCAAAATTTTTGTAGTATTAGCTTAAAATTTTAAATTCCATATAACTACACAGAAATATTCCAATAATTAAAATTTTTCTGGAGAATCTTTCTGAAGGGCTAATAGTGATTGATAATAACTGATTGAAAAAAACCTGACATTACTCCATAGCTGATTAAATTATACTTTTGTATTTGACATAGCAAGATATCTTGATTGACCAAAGTCATATGTACAGTGGATATGGTTATCTAATCTCATATGGAAGGCACATGTGCTATGCAGTATATTAAAGCAGATGTTGAAGTTCCTATGTGTAAGGCAGTCGGGTTGCATCCCAAGTTTTAATTCAGTACCTGTATGGTCCTCCCTGGTGGCACAGTGGTTTGAGTGCCTCTCTGTGAAGCATCCAGGTCATAGTAGTGCAAATTCGATCTCTGGCCAGGGAGGGGACCCACGTGGCACAGCAGACTTCTTTTGCCTCACCCGCTGCTCCCCTCAGCAGTGTATTTCAGTCGATCTGCCTGTTTTGCTCCCCACTCTGTCTTTGGTGTATCTTCTCACCTCCCGTGACTCTGGCCTGTAACCCAGCTCTTGTGTCTTTAGATAAATAAGTCTTCAAAAACTTTTTTAGTACATGTACTATATGCATCTCTTTATTTGCCTATGCAAGTATGTATGTATCATCTCTCTACTTATATAATAAATAAAATTAAGCTTAATAAAGTTATAGGGAGAGCACAGATTCAAATTTCCTTCCAGAGAATAATTATATATGGCCAACTGGAAAGTCCTTGTAATTCTCACTTACCTGAAATGCATTTCTTGTTGTTTGTAGATTTGTGGCAATTTGAAACAAGTCACTTCTTAGGCCCTCATTCTCCATATAACAACGTTTACTGGGAGCAAATTTCATACTTAGATTAATGTTGGAATAGTCACAAGGAGAAAATCATGTCCACCTCTCTTCATGGAGATTATCTGAACTGCAATTGGGTGACTCTTTCATCACTGAACCTTAAGCAGAACATTCTTCATCTAGTTCAGATTTCATATTTTAATTATCAATCAGTCTTAGCTCTTTATAACGTTCATTTTTATACTGTTTTCCCTTAAATTTGCTTCTGCTTTTGTATACCAAAAGTTGAGAATTTTAAGAAATGGCAATCTTTATTTTTGTGGATTTTTTCACTACTTTTAATTTTAGAAATTATTCATTCCTCTAGATATTTAATACATACTCATTGCTATTTAATTTTAGATATTTATAATTTAAAATTTTAAAATACTTTTTATGTATGTTGAAATACCATGCATAAAGAGTAACAAAGTTCCTTCTGACTCAAAATAAAGAAACAATTGTAAAGGATCTGAAGTGTGTGCACATGTGTGTATGTATGTGGTGTGTTTTAGTGTTGCATGGAAAATATGTGGATTAATAGATACAAAACATAAAACCCTATGCATATATAACATGGTTTTCAAATATCGCAAAATGGGATTTTATTTTCAGTGGAAAATAACACAAAGCAAATTATTTAAATTGCATTATTATTATTTGAGGTAACTTTGCTTACAGCACTGTACATGATTTAGAGGCATAAGTTCACACCTTTTAAAATGTATGTTACTATACCATGTGTACCACCAAAGTACCCATAATCTTCCACCATAGTCTGGTGGGCACCCGCCCCAGTTTGCTACCCACCCAATACCCTTCAGTAGCCTCAATTCTGGAGTCAAGTTTCTAGAGCTTGTTTTTATTTATTTTTGTCTGTTTCTTGCTTTGTCTTCCCCTTCTGACTCACTTATCATAGAAAATTCTTTAATCTTTATTTTCTATTTTTATGTCTGGTCATTTCTACCATTGTCTCCGTTTGTTGTTTGTTTGGTTTTTCAGGAAAGCTTCTAAAAACTCAAGTAAATGGAAATTTGAATTTTTATCTTCATGATAATATTTCTGTGTTGCTTATTTCATGTATTTCTCAGTAGGATTTATATTAAATCAATGATTTTGTTTTTTTAACAAATAATGCATTCCTAAAGATACCAAGGTATTAAATTATTATTATTTTTATAATACAAACACATTTTAAACAATGTATATGCCTACTACAAAGAGAACAGTAATGGTTATTTGTTCATGCTGTGGAATAACTACAAACTACTGAAAATAAACACCTTGCTCTATATATGTTGATATGGTAGGGATAGGTGATAAATTGATAATTTGTTTTTTGAATGAAAATTGTTCTATTTGTATAAATGAAATTATGTATCTGCAGAGTTGTAGCATTCTGCAACTCTAAGAGCTGCATAATTCAGTGGTGCTATTACATATGCATTATAGATATTTCTGCATACAGATACATAGTGAAGAGTAAAGACTAGCATTTTAAAAATGCATATATATTTACAGTTAGAAAAGTTATGGGAGTAAACACTGCAAATTATCAACAGTGGAAATCCTGGATCTGTAGGTTCATGGAAAGGGTAGAGGTGAGGTTAATGATGCTTTTCATTTTGCTTTACACACTTTTGCATTACTTGAAATTTTCCACTGAATCTGTATTACTTCCATAATATTTTTCTTAAAAATATAACTGTAGTTGGAGTTTTATTTATAGAATTTTTTATCAGTTTCTATAGTGACTTCATAAAAACTACAGAATCATATCAATTAAAGAAACCAAAAAATTAAAAGAACTGGAATAAAGAAATAAAATAACTAAAAACCAGACCTTCTTTCAGGCATATCACCTTATTTATGCTTCTTTGTAGAACGAGTATAAGCTACCTTTCACTTGTCTCTCTCCTGTAGATGTTTAACTCAAATAATCAATTCTGAGTTCTGTAATGTAGCACAATACTACACTTGGCTTCTAAAATACTAGTCTCATTCAGGCTTGCATTACCTTTCTTGGTTTATACTTAATAGCTTTTACATTGCTTGTGTTGCCTTTAATTTTTAATCTCAAAAATGACTCTTATACATTCCCATAAGCTTATCTTCTAAAGCATAGATTAAATCATTTTGTTATAAATATCAAAAACTTGCGAATTCCATAAGTCATTTTATGATACATGGTCTTTTTACCATGTAATTTACTTATTCTCCTCATATTTCAATGTTTGCCACTTCCCAGAGAACTTCATTTTTTCTGGAAATTTAATTAAATGTCCCCGTTCCTCTATAGCACTTTGCTTCATACCTGTTATCGCTCTTATTTCCTCTGCATTTATGTTAAAATTTAAATTCATTCCATGGCTCACTAAAAAATTTGTTTCCTGAAATCAAGACCTGATTTACATTGGTCAATGAATTCTCAGGATTTCTAACAGAATGGTGCTTTGTGAGTTTACTTTACTTGATTTTAGTCACATATATTTAGAAGTCCTTCAGATATACTCTTTGGAAAACACTGTCGATGAAATTGCTATATTTAAACATGGCTACAGAAAAAAATGTCACCTTAGTTCTCTCCCAAATAAGTATATGTCTTGCCCATTTATTTCAATAGATTTGATATATTTCCAACTTTTAAGTATTTTATCTATTCTGACACTAAAAATATGCTATCCAATATGATAGCCAATAGACATACACATTATTTAGATATAGATTTAACTTATCAAAATCAGATTAAATAAAAAATGCACATCCACATTTATGCCAGCCATATTTAAAAGAGTAGTTTTCTGTATTATGGAAATTTCCATCATTACAGAGTTGTTTATTATATTGTGCTGTTACAAAGTTTAAACTCAAAATATAAACTATACCTATGCTAACTAGGTAACATCCTACTACAGAAATGATGGGTTTTCCAATTGAATTTTTACATTGTTTTTACCTATGTTATATATCTTTAAAATACTAAGTGTCTAGGCAATTGATATACAGACTAAGAATATTTTTCCAACGTGTCAAAATGTATTCAATAACACAGTTAACTACATATATCTCTTTAGACATCTGGGTCACATGGATCACAACCCTAAGCTACTTTGGGGAAACAGTGTGAGAACAGACTATGTATACTTGTGGAATGCATTTTGCTAAATGTAAGTTCTAGCTTCCTCCTGTGATAATGATTAACCATTCTGATTAACCACTCTGGGCCAATTTTGTAAAAGAATGCCAAAGAAGGGACCAAGAGAGAATACATGGACAGTGCTCAGAATATACGAGTCTACTTGTTCTTTCACCCAGAGTGGAAATGTACTGTTCTTACCCAAAGGTCACATACAATGTCATTTCTTAAAAACCTTTATATCACGGCATTTACTTCATTCACTCTTTTTTTTCTTTAAGGTTTACCTTGAAATACTCCTACCCCCTTTTATTCTCCAGGCTGGTTAGGTAATCTGCAAGTACAGAAATAAGTAGAAAAAAAAAAAAGAAAATTCTTGGGATGAGGACTGACTCATTTTGATATAGTATGCTGTATTATGTGATAATAGTTATTTTTAATGTAGACTTGATATATGTATTTTATCATGTAATACAGAAGTTGAAGCTGTGGTATCTGCTTGACAATTACTACTTTGCCGACTCCAGCCCTTCTGGTAACTAGGCAAGCTAAATTTCTCACTTTGAAAAGACATAGTTCTGATACTCTGAGGTGAGAGACTGCTTCATGACAATCTTCCTTCTCTGTTATTAAGGTACAATGGTTTTGATTTCAAATTTTCACCAGAGTTCATTTAACAAAGGAGTAAATAAAAAGTCTAACAAAAGATCAAATTGTTTTTACAGGGAACATAATGACCTCTACCAACTGACCTTCAGTAATGGAGATACTCCTTGATGGTAAGAAGGCTTTAATGCGAACACTTTCCTGACAGAAAATTCTGTGCACATATAATTAGCAAAGGATGTGCCTAGCTTCATATTTGGTATGAGGAGTAAAAACTATTGTCTTTTGAAGCTATAGAATTATTTAGTACTATTTGTTTTCCTCAAAAGTATAAATAAAATGTTTATGAAGATAATCCCCTCAAATCTTAGTCTAGTCAATGTCCACAAGAATACTTGCAAAATATTTATTCCACAAAATTAACTTTTACTAATTAAATTTTATTAATTTCTGCTTTATAAAGTCCATGTTAGCATGAACAGTATTTCCTTCAGTATATTAAATAAAATATCAGGCATTTCTAAATTACTACATTGACTTGCTTTGATAGTAAGATACTCATTCAATATATATGTATTAACATTAAGTATAGAAAAAAGAAAACAGAATCTTTTCTTTAGCTAGATATAGCAATCTCTTATGTATTATAATTATTTAACTATATTCTGCATAAATATGAAACTTAGTTTTAATCAGGGAACTAAATAAGTATTCCAAATTATTTTGAGCCCCTTTCCTATTATTTTCATTTTCTGAACTTTTTATTTTTACACTACTATAATGTGAAACCTCAAAAGATTTCTCAGAGCAGAGTCTGAAGATCACTATGTTAGTATTGCTAGGCAAATGTATTCAAATACATTTTTATCACTGAATTTTTATTAAGCAAGTTCAGTGTTTACCTTTTCCTTATTTTTATGAAAACAGTTACAGGATTTTTCTGAAAATAACATCATCCAAATAAAAACGTTGAAAATATCCTAAAACACAAGAGGGTCATAAACACTGAAGGAAGCATGTGTGCTAGCTAATCTAGTTCACCATTCTCATAAAGGGCAATGGTGGCACTTTAGAGCCAGCACATCTATTCATTTTCATTGTAATAAAACCATTCCTGAAAGTGACTTTGTCCAGAGTAAATGCCTATGTGTTATAACATGATGTACTTCAAAGTGAGTTATCATAGATCACCAAATAATGTGACCATCTTATATCCTAATAAAAAGTTCTCTATTCATTCAAGTATTTTCTTGCAAACTGGGATTGTGCTCCAGCTTTCTAAAGCATAGCTCACTGTTTCAATAAAAAGAGATCTAATATAACTGCTATCATATTCAACAAATGGAAAAAGATATAGATGAAAGAAGTATGTGTTTCTCTATTTTTATAAACAAATAAAAGTTTTGCACTTAAAAAGCTGAGAAAAACTAGACTTCTATAAAAATAGATTTATTATGCAAAGATTAGTTAAAATTTTAAATTTTGAAACTATTTGCAACTATGCATAAACTATAATTTTTGAAAGCAGTAGTTATATATATTCAGTTGATATGATTATCTTCTTTCAGATGTAGTTTTTAAAAAAAATATTAAGTTTTGGTAAATTCAACAATGTATTTATTTTTTTAATTATATAACCCTCATTAAAATTAAACAGTTGGGCATCTCTGGTGGTGCAGGGGGTTAAAGTCTCAGTGCTATCAAGTTATGGTCAACCAATTGAAGCATGAGTTCAATCCCCTGCCAGGAAGCTAACCCACTGTGGTCTGAGTTCAGTGCCATCCTGTCTTGGTTTAGATTAAAATAGAAGCCACGATAGAAAATAATCATTCACTGGTAAGAGAATGTATTTGATTGGGTTAGTTTCAACACATTTTTTTTTTCAATATAAAATTCTCATTCTTAATTGAAACATGTGCAATCCAGTATTGATGGGTACTTTTTAGAAGAGACTAGTATAGTTTTACTGAGGGATTTAAGAATAGCTATAGCTCTTACACCTTCTATTATAGAAGGTAGTTTTTACTCAATCACATTTTGTTGATCCTTAAATTACTGATGCATAAATTATTTGGGAATAGACTAAAGGCCACTATAAACACGCATTGATAAACTTTCTTGTCTAAAAGTGGTCCATATTAAAGAGTTAGGAATTACCTTTGTGTTTATTTGGTTCAAATGTTCATGCATTTCAAAACTTTCTTAATATATTTTTCACTAATGGACATAATAATATTCTCTAGTCACATTCACTGTTACTGTTTTACTGGCTTACAGTTATATGTTCAGCTGATTATATAGTTTTAAAATATTCATCATTATAATTTTTAAACACTGTTTCAGGTTTGCCTATTTCTGACAAGTCAAGTGATGCTTCAGATATTTGAAGATAAATAAATGTTGTGGTTGATCATGGTAGATATAGTTTTGCTACTCCACTTGCTTTTTCATCTTGCCTCTCTTTTAAAAATTTACCGTATTATATCCCTATGCCAGGTCACTGAAACCAAATTCTCTCAATCTAAGCACTACTGACATTTCAGGATGGAATTTCTTGTTGAAGCACATTCTCTTATAGAATTACTAGCAGCATCCTTGGCATCTATCCACTAGATTCCTGTGACACTCAAAACACATTTGTGACAATCAAACATCTCCCCAGATTATATAGTCAAAGCCCCCGTGACAGAATGATCCAAGAACAAACTCCCCCATATTCATGCAGAAAGAATTGCAATACCATCAAGAAAATTCACAGAGAAGCCTGTTTAGGTTGATATTAACTGTGACAAAAATCATTAGTTGTCTCCTTAATAAGTACTTTTTTTTCCCTATTAAAAAAAGACAGTGCCTCCCTGGTGGCACTGTGCCACACTGTGAAGCGTCTGTGGCACAGCAGCGGGTGTTCAATCCCCAGCCTGGGAGGGGACCCACATAGCACAGCAGACTTCTCCTGTCTCACCTGATGCTCCCCTCAGCAGTATATTTCAGTCGAACTGCCTGTTCTATTTCTCACTCTGTCTCTGGTGAATCCTCTCACCTCCTGCGACTCTGGCCTGTACCCCAGCTCTTGTGTGCATAAATAAATAAATCTTTAAAACATTTTTATTAAAAAAAAGACAGATTACATTTATGGTGATATGGAAATATTTGAAAAACAACATTCTTGATCTCTGCCTCAATTAGGAGATGCCATTGGAATCAACTATGGCACTAAGTTGCAGGTAATAAGTGACACTCTGGGAAAACTCTTTAAAAGCAAATATAGTTATCGAGCATAGTTTGTCCTTTGTCTCTTTATCTTAATGCCTAGATTATAGATGAAGTGCCATCTAATGGAAAGTCAAATTATGTGGTCATGAAGGCAATGTAAATCTCTGAGAATATTGAAGAGAGATTTCAAGAGCCTTGGGTTTTGAAAATATCCTTGCTCATCTTTGTATTGGTCTTGAAATAACTATTCTAAACACCTTATTGGGAAGAATAGTGTGGAGGAGGGTTGCTTTTTTTTTTTTTAAATCTACTAGTGTTATTCTCTTCTATGAAGTAATTTAAGTTAACACAATTTGGAATGGTAATAACTTTGCTTTAGGAAACAATAAAACATTTATATATTATAAATACCCCAAGCCTCTTCTCAATTTCAAGATATTTTCATATATACCTTTTTCTGTAATTCTATATTTACTATGTTTCAACTACAGTAGTCAAACTAGCCCACTCAGTTCCAGATACAAAGATATAAAAGAAATAATAAATTACCTCAAAAGTGTCATACAGTGGTGAAAATAAATTTATATTATGGAACTACTAGTGCTTGATTCTAATCATGTATAAATTACCAGGTGATGAGTAAGACAATATTAGACAAGTTAGTAGATGAGCTTCAAAAAGAAAGAGGGAAAGTAATATTATATACTGGTGTTGAATCACTCAACACACATGACAAAGTCAGGAGTGGTTGTTTCTGAAAACATTTTGTTTCTGAAAACATTTTGCCTATTATCATTTTGAATTTCAAAATAATTTAACATAAAAATCTGAGTTTTAAATTTCAAAAACTACCTGTTGGTTAAAGAGATCTAATTGATCTCTTTTTAACTGTATGTCAAGACTAGCATATTTCCAAGTGCCTAACAAGGCTGAATTATTTTTCTGAAGTTTCATGATATATAATAATATCTTTAACACCAAAGATGTTTACTGAGAAACTAAAAATATTGTTTTCTACATATGTACTACCAGAAACTAGCTTTCAGCTGAAGAATCACTGACCATAAATGCGGATGTGCTCTTGTCTTCCCTTCATGTATGCTCAGGATTACTAATTGCATTCTTCTCACTCCCATCAGGTTTTCTTCACAAGCACTAGACTGTGTCTTCAGTTTTGACTCATCAGTTGTGGCATAATCATATCAATTCCTGTCCAATGTCTTCTGCCCTCATTTAAATATAATTTTTTCTTCTACTGCCAAGCTATCAAATTTGTTTTATTCACTGTGTCTTATGACAGAAGGTGAAACAGCATAGTCTACACTTAGTAGTAACATCTTAAAAAAAACTGTATACATTTTCTAATATATTTATTTTTGAAAATTCTAACCTTTCAATCTATATGTACATATAGATGTGTTGACTACAGTTAGTAATATGAGTAAATACTTATGAAAAGGTCAGAAAATTGTCAAATATACCAAGTTGGGTTATTTTAACCATTTATCCATGTCTTAGATTTGATCCATAATGTAAAGGCCCTGATGATTTGCTTAATATGTACTTCAAAAAGAAAAATTCTAATCTTTTGAACCCAAAAGGTTTGTATACTCAGTACTATAATGAGATTTCTTTATTTTGAATGAAATATAAGGAAAACTAGACACATTCCAATAGTTTTGTTAGCAATTCACCTTTAGCTGTATCAATTCAAACACCACTATTTTGGCTCAGTTTTCTGTTGATTTTTAATTTTTTTATTGATATCATTTTCCTGTATTATTATATTTAAGCAAAATAATTTTACTACATATTATCATTTTAAAAATCCATTTATCTAGTGTCTATTTTATGGAAAGATTGGACTTAAACACAAACAAATTGTTATTAAACACAATATAACTGTGCTATAACACAGTTTGGTTATTATTCCATTATTAAATTATATTTTAATACAATTATCAATAATTCTTTGATATCTACAATATAACTCAAGTACTTATATTTCTACCTAACAAAAAATGGAAAGAATTCATAAAGTTAAAATTGTTGAAAATTACAATGACCCTTTTTGAAATGAATGAATGAATGAACAAAGTAATCAGTCTTTGTAATGTCATTCAATGCAATGCAATTACAATTTTTGTCTTCGATGGTTCTGTTAGGGGAGGTACCATGTTCTCTGATCCCACTTACATGGAGCTGCTTGGACTAGCTACTTTGAACTAAGGGCAGAGTTGAGTGAACAAATAAAGCTAGATAACATAGAAGGCAGGTGAGTTCTGAAAATAAAAAGAGAATGTTTTTGCTTCTCTGGTTTTGACTTGTGTCAGGGATTGGGGAAACTTAGATGAATGGAGGAGAAACATGTAGAGAGACACTTGAAAGAGAAGGCTGTCCTTAGCAGACAGTGGCAGCCATTATCTTGATTTCAATATTATTTTGTGTCTTTTGTCCCAGAATGTCTTAACCCTTTTTCGCTGTTTCCCACTGAACGGTATCGTAGCTTGATGGCAAGCTTTCAGGCTTCAGCAGCACTGTTTCTGCCTGATCCTTTTTGGTGGGCATTTGTGCACCAGGGATGGGTAATTTGGGGTGTTTTACTGGGGCAATATTATTAGGAATATCCTTTCTTCCCTTTCCTCTCAATGAACATTAATTCTACTAAAAGTCTTTTACATTAAGAGTCTGCTTCTTTTGTCTTAATAAGAAGGTGCAGAACCCCATTTTAGAACATGCACTTGATTTGCCGGGGGTCCCTGGGTGCTGCTCTGTCACTTCCTAACAGTTATAACTTTTTTCCAGATGAAATTTATAGCACTGCTATATTTTTAACCCATTTTTTAAAATTATATCTTCATTATTTTTCCAGTTTTTCCTTTTTATTTTTTCTTCTAACAGTCTGCATCCATCTCTTCCTTTGAGAAAACTATCTAAAAAATATATATGCAGGTGATAAACAATACACCAACCTATTATACTGCAGGGCTAAAACACTGAACTAAAGAGAATCTCACGGAGGTAAGAGCACCATTGATTATCCTTTGTCCCTTGAAGTATTTTTCCTTTTGTAAACATCTGTTGATAGATTGACAAGTTATGTCAGAATCCTGAGGGTTATAAGAAATATGGTCTTAGATTCACCAAGGAAGAGGTCCCTTTAAGGGTTAAGACCCAGCACTATCAAGCTACCCGCAGCACTGCAGCACAAGTTTGATCCCTGGCCAGGGAGGTGACCCTCATGGTACAGACCTCTCCTGTCTCACCCCACTGCTCTCCTCATCAGTGCTTTTCAGTCTATACGCTTATTCTGTTCCCCACTCTGTCTCTGGTAATTCTTCTAACTGGTACCTCAGTTCTTGTATGCATAAATATTTTTTTTAAAAAATAAACACCTAAGACTTTCATTTTGAATCTCAAAGGCCTAACAATAAGAATGAAAATGAAATAGATTATCATTCACAAGAATTGCATCCAGCCTCAAATCAGCTTAATTGTTGCTTGCTCAAAAGTGATCTGTCACATGCTAACAGCTCTACAACAATCCTTCAATCACTACTAAAAAACAAAATTAATCTTCTTTGGGAAAGGATTATGTAAACCACATTACTTTTACCTTATCAAAAAAAAATTTCCTAGGCAAGGAGCATCATTTAAACATGTATGTTTGTAGTAAAAGATGAGTATATATATATATATAGATGATAGATAGATATAATAGTTTTATATTTGTATCATGTAATAATGGGAGAAATATTAAATACATAATAATAAAAGGGATGTTTACCCACTTCTTTTATTAACTATTAGAAAAAATTACAGTACAACTTAGAAAATATAAAGATCCCTAAAAAATTTTACCTACTTAGCATATTCAGAACATTGCACTTGATAACTGCAAAAATACATTCTTCTGATGTGCACATTTACTATTTATTTATTTATTCAAGTGTGCATATCAGATATTGTCCCATAACCAAATTTTAAAGGATTAAAATAATACCGTTTCTGACATCAGTTGAATTAAGTTTAAATCATTAAATAGCAACTTAAAGTTTTAAAACAATCCATATTACAAAATAAATGTCAAAAAATCTAGAAAATACTTTTAAATTCCTGAAAATTAAACACAACTGAAAAACAAGAAAATGTCAAACCTTAACAGAATATATTTAAAAGGAAAAAGAAAGCTAATTTGATAATCTAACTGCTTGTATCAATTGTTGAAAACAGAATGAATAAAATATAATAATATATAGGAGCTAGAAATGAAACAATAATATAAAAAAGTCACACAAAGATTCTTCTTAAGTTGTTAATAGAAAACAATAAAAATCACTATCTTCTGCAAAACTAAGAATGGAGGGATTAGGAAACAGGGCAATAGGAGTATGTACAGTAATTTTTTAAAAAATACACCTTGACAGCCCAACATACATATTTCCAGAGTTCAAAAAAAGTACTTTCTAAATTGTTTTATGAATCTGGCATAATGATGTGTTAATCAGAAATCTGAGACTATTACAAGAAAAATCAAATGCTAAACTCTTACATGTCAAATCCAGCAATGTATAAACCACCAATATTGTTGCATTTGCTAGAGAAATATTTTAATATTCAAAACATTTTAAATGCAGTCTACCACCTTGACAAAAGAAATGAGAAAAATGACATGAAATTCTGCAAATTAAAAAACAATAAAATGCAAAGTTTACTCACAATAAAAACAGCACCAAAGTATGAATCACAAGAAAAGATCACTGATCCATTAAAGAATATATCCGAAGTGGCAATAATAAACTTCTTATATAATGAATGGTTATATATTGAATGGTTCCCTCATGATATTTGAATAAGAAAATCATACCCATTATTATCAAGTTTCTTCAATATTATATCTAACAATATAATGAGTGAAAAAGATAAGGAATAAAGGTGGCATAATAATTGAAAGAAATTAAACTAATTTTCAGAAAAAAATCTTAAATAATTTTTAAACTATATATAAATAAATTTACAATACAGATAGCTATAAGGTAATATGTGAAATAAGTTATACTTACTCTAACTTGAGAATATTAATTTACAGAAATAGAATTGAAAAAATATTCCACAACTATAAAATATGAAACATCAATTACTTAGGAATCAACCTACTGAATAGAGTATAAGACTTGAAAATAGAAAACTTAAAAAGCATATTTAGAAATTTTTGGAAGTCAGGATATTATTTACATGGCAAAGGCAGGAGAAAATTATCCTGAGGAGGATTTTAGAGGGATTCTGAGTGGCCAGTAATGTTTAGTTACTAGGTTTATATTAGCTATGTTTATTGCAAAATCCTAGTCTCTTTTTCTTTTAATTTTGTGATATCGATTGAAATATCTGTTATGTTATATCCATTAAGACATATAATGAGATGTGTATATATTTCTGTTCATGTGAAACATCAACCACTTACAAAAAAAAGGAAATTTAACAGATACGTAACAACAAATTTTATAGACATTTTTAATTTGTATATCCTATAATCTGTTGTCAAGCCATCTACATTAGATTTTTTTATTTGAATACTTTAAAAACATTTTCAATATGTTTTGTGTATAGCAAATAAACTGAGGCTAAATGTGCCTGGGAATGATTTTATTCTTGATGTTCAATAGCAATTTAGTTGGATATGAAATTCTATATCTGTGTTATTTTTCTTCAATATTTTAATAATATCCCATTATATCTTGCAACCAAGATGTAGGTATTAAAATTTGATATAAAGCTAATTTTCTGTCCTCTGTAGGAGTTCAGCTCTTATTCTTTTGCACTTAAAATTTTGTTTTGATTTAACCTAACTGATACAAATTCAGAAAGCACATTCCTTATATAGCAAAGTGTTCTACAAAATAAAATGAGCATATGCTTGCCATACAAGAAATCTCAATGAATTTTAATGTACTTTAATCATTTAGATATGTCCTCTAGATACTCAGTGAAAAGAAGCACATTTTGTTTTTCATTCTATAGAGAATAGATGCATAATTTCTATTATTTCTGATAAATATCAGGTAGTGTTAAATAGGTCTAGCTCTTCTTTTCTGTCATCTTTGTATAACAGCTTTTACTGTGCTTGGTTGCTGGATTTGGTTTGTTTCTTTGGATTTTGAGGTACCAATCTATTTTCCCTCTCAGGTGTTAAATTTTACAGGTATCAAAATTATTAATTGGCATTGATAAAACTAATATATCTAATGATTATATATATATCACCATTTTTCCAAATGCCTATCAAATTTTTTAAAGTTGATATTTATAATTAAGTTTCTCCAGTAGTCACATTTACTATGTTGAGATAGTAGTGAGAAAAAAAATTAAAGTGCAGATTAGAATAATGTAACTCAAAATAATGAACCAAATAATGCAATTAGAAAAAGATGGTGGAGGGCCTCCCCTGGTGGCGCAGTGGGTTAAGCAACGCACTACGAGGCAGACCGCAGCCACTGCAGCACGAGTTCGATCCCTGCTGCCGGCCAGGGGGGGGACCCACATGGTGTGGCAGACCTCTCCTGCTGTGCCCGCTGCTCCTCTCGGCAGTGTGTTTCTGTCAATCTGCCTGTTCTGCTCCCCGCTCTCTGTGGTGAATCCTCTCACCCCCCTACACCTCTGGCCTGTACCCCAGTGCTTGTATGCATAAATAAATAAATCTTTAAAAAAAAAAAAAAGATGGTGGAAATAGACACACAGACAACCATTACTTTTGTCACTGCCATGCACTCTATAATTTAGATCAATTTCATCAATTCAATGCAAGTTTGGAAAGAAACACCAATAGGAGAAATTAAGAGACTATGAATTAAATTTTAATTCTGACACTGGATTTCTGAACAAGAATGAAAATTACTTACTATAATGGAAAATTGAAGTCAATGAACATAGGAAGATTAGACCTTTACAATCTCCCTGACATAGGTTAGAGAAATGAAATTAGCAATTAAAGAAAACAATAAAAACTTGAAATAACAGAAATTGGAAGATTGCAAAGTTATTAAACACACAAACAAAAAAACCTTAATGAGTATTGGCTATAGCAAATACTATAAATACTTATGAACACCTAGAAAAATTGATTTTGTAAAGTAATTGTTATTTTCTAAATTTTATTGAATTATTTCTGAGCAAAGAACAATAATTCTGACCAAGTAACATGTTTTGGTAATTCTAATTCTATGTTTTTTATATATTTCAATCTAGGTATATGTATGTCAATAATAATTAAATTATCTGTTATATTTTGGTTACTCAAATTATTTTGAAAGTCAAACTTCTTTTGACTTGGATTGGGAGAAGTTCAGTTACCAGTTATATATATAACATACACATATTATATATATATATAACATACACATATATATAACTTATGTAACTTATTATATACATATTATATATATATAACATACACATATATATAACTTATGTAACTTTTAGTAACAGAAATATGGTACAATAATAGAAAAAGTCAAGAAAGAAAATAGGCTATAGGAAGTGAAAAAATTATGTTTCAAAGTGAAATAAAATATGGATACTAATCCTAGGCAAGTGAAACAAAATTATATAAAGAGTAAAATGCAAAGAACACAAAACAGGTACAAAAGAATTGTTACATATGAATATCAAATGATAGCTATAAATAGGAGGAAACATTAAAAGAAGAAGTATTTATATTTACAACTTACAAATAGACTAAATATGTTAACCATATAGTTGTATTTATGTTTTGGTTCCATTACTCAGTAAAAAAAAGTCAAAGAATATTTGCAACAAGAAATTATACGAGTTATTTATCATAAAAACTCAATTTATCACTATAAATAAGTTGGTAATTACAAAGTTCTAGTGGAACAGGTTTAACTGGATATATTGGTGAAGTTCAAATGAGTGGATTTTTCTTTGAAGATTTTGATAATTTTTTTGAAACTTTTTTTAAATCATTTTATTTTCTCTTTATACTCCAGAATTTTTATGCCTTTAGTGGTAAGTGCAGTCCTTTCACCCTTTCTAAATCCAAATTAAATGCAATTTCATCACCACCCCATTTCCCAAGAATTATTTTTTTCAATTTTTTGCATGTAAACAATTATGTATATCTTCTTTACTGCAATCTACCTTGAGTACTTTTCCTTCTGCATTTTCATTGCTCTTCTCCAAAAATTAAAATGAACTCATTGGGCCCTCCCTGGTGGTGCAGTGGGTTAAGCAACACACTATGAAGCAAACCGCAGTCACTGCAGCATGAGTTCAATCCCTACTGCCAGCTAGGGAGGTGACCCACATGGTGCAGGCAGACCTCTCCTGCCTGGCCCGCTGCTCCCCTCAGCAGTGTATTTCAGTAGCTCTGCCTGTTCTGCTCCCTACTCTGTCTGGTGGATTCTCTCACCTCCCCACACCTCTGGCCTGTACCCCAGTGCTTGTATGATAAATACATCCTTAAAAAAATAAAATAAAATGAACTCATTATATTTACTTAATCCTACAGCAGTTAATGCAGTTGTTCAAAAAGATGTTATTTAATGAATATTTTAGTATTGTTCATATATTATTTCCTACTTACATTGTCAGTTTTGTCTCTTAACTATTCTCAGCTGAAAGCTATTAGAAGGCACAGAACTGTAATTTTTAAATTTTATTTATTTATGCATACAAGTACTAGGGTACAGGCCAGAGGTGTGGGGGGTGAGAGGATTCACCACAGACAGAGCAGGGAGCAGAACAGGCAGATCCACTGGAACATACTGCTGAGGGGAGCAGCGGGCACAGCAAGAGAGGTCTGCTGGGCCATGTGGGTCCCTTCCCTGGGCAGCAGCAGGGATTGAACTCGTGCTACAGTGGCTGCAGTTTGCTTCATAGCGTGTTGCTTAACCCACTGCGCACCAGGGAGGCCCCCCAGAACTGTATTTGTTGTATAAATTCAAGCAATATCTAGTAGGATACTTTGTATGTAATGGACAGAAATACATATTTTTTACTAACTACTTACTAGAATCCTGATCTACCAATGATCCAATTTTATTTCAGTCTTAAAGTTATTTGGAAATATTTCTTCCCCATAACTCAGTTTATGAGATTATAAAAGTATTGCACGTCCTCTGAACAAGAACATAGTATATATATTTAATTACTTTTTTTTTCCAAATTGCATTTACACATAGCATATTTTTATATAAAATAAACTGAAACCTATTAAAAGGATGGAAGTAATAGATACTCTGATAGGAGGGAAATAAATGAACAACTTCAGAGCTCTCTTTCCAAAGAATCTAATTTTTTGTAGATATGTGTATTTTTTATATATCTAAGGTAAAGATATATTAAATCAATGTCTTGGCAAGTGTTGCTTAGAATTACTTATTATTTTTTAATTTCTTAATACTCATTGAATTATACTTAATCATCTATTATCAAAAATATGTAAAACTCAAGGTAAATAATGTTTTCAATTGTGGGATATAACTTATTTTTCCTTGTACAAACAGTTAAAGATTGCTGCATTAAAGACTGCTGCAACCACTGAGGAAAATGACAGATTTTTTAAAAAGATTTAGTTATTTCTTATAGCAATGAGAATGTTAGCTTGGTGCTCTAAGCAATAGAAGAGCAAAAGGCAAGAGCTATTCCTTATGGTCTTCAAATACAATATTCAAAACCACCACCATGTTTATGATTTTTTTTTAATTCTAACTCAATCTACACAATCTATAAAAACAATAGACAAATCAAACTATGGCCTCATTCTACCTTTATCAAGTGATTCTATGATTTAGACAAATGTAAAACTGCTCACATTTCACAAGCAGAATTTATTCTCATCTGTAGAAAAATATTGTATATAAATGTTTTCTATTTTGTATGAAATTGCTGCACAAATGAGAAAACTTATTTTATTATTACCCATTAAATTTTTGTCCAGTATTATAATTCCAATGAGAGGTTGGGAGAAGTACATGGGTTCCTATGATTAAAAACAATCATTAAAAGTATAGGCTTTCTCTTCCTGGAATGGACTTTGTTTTTTCTTTCAACCAGCAATTGGGTCAATATAAGAGTTCAATGTAATTATCACTTTGATAGCAATTGCTCTGGGTAGTGTGTTTTATTTTTATTTCTAAATGTTAGATAAACTTAACAAAAAATTTGAAGTCATAATAATGTGTCTTAATTTCTCAAATTTCATTTTCAATCACACTTCATCTGAAATAGTGTTACAAGTTGAACTGTGTCCCCCTAAATAATACATCTGAAGCATTAAGCTCCCATATAGCAGAATATAGCCTTATTTGGAAATAGGGTCATTGCAGATGGAATTGAGATGTGGCCATATTGGAATAAAGTGATATCTTTGTCCAGTCTGACTGGTGTCTCTAAAAGAAGATGACACAGAAACACAGACACACAGAAAGAATGCCATGTGACAAGAGAGACAGAAATTAGAATGATGCATTTGCAAGCCCAGGAATACCAATATTCATAGTTGCCATAAGAAACTACAAAGAGGCAGGGAAGAACAGCCCCATAGAGTCAGGGATCCAGCTTGCAGGAGCCCCCATTTAATACACATCATTGCAACAGAGACCGGAAAAAACTAACATAAAACAGTATCAACTAACATACTAACATTTCTAACATAGTTAGAAACTCTAGAAAAAAACTTTGGCAAGCAAGTAAGAATTACTTAAGGAATATTTTCATACTAAGGAAGAAACAAAGAAATTACACACAATAAATCTGGATCTGGGGTTCATTGAGAGAAGATCAAGTTTGCAAAACCTGAAAAAAGGAGTTGTAGAGCAAGTCACTTCACAAATAACAGCAACCTTTCATAAATACAAACATGTAGCTAAGTAGACTTCATAGAGAAGGAATTCGCAGAACAGATATAATGATCCCTTCTCTCTTTCTAACTTCTGCCAGAGTTTACAAGTTGAACTTAACCTGAAGCCAGATAGCAAGGAAGTCTTTTGATGTAGTTTTTATAAATCAGTAACCCTCAACTCCAAGAAGGGACAGAAAGGATAGAAAATATTTGGAGGTGTAACAGAAGGTTTGTGGCACACTGTTTTATTTTTTATCACTAAAAGTGAAATTTCAAGATATAGTCTTACAGGATAATCTTTTTCTACATCTCAAATTGTTTAAAAATATATTCCTAGAGTTAGCTTACTCAATTTTAGTTTAGTAGTAGGCACTTTATAAATACTAGCCAGCTATTCAAATAACACACCAATCTATCCTCTTGATTTTTCTTTTAACAAATAGATTTGTTAATTCTTTTCATGAAAAGGTCACACTGTACATGGAACCTATGCTACATTATGTCATTGTATAGAAGAAAAAATATTGGGTATGATTCCCCAAAAAAAGAGTCCTAAATTAAGCTTTGAGTTATACAGGACCAGAAGTATATTGAAAAGAAAACTATTTTAACCAATTTTTTAGATTCAAATTTGCAATTATTTTAACAATTTAGATTGGTTTGCAATGTTTTCAATGTAGATACTTGGCTATCATTTCCAGTTATATCTATGAAACTGGGTTTTTAGATTCTTTCTTTCTTTTTTTTAATGCATACAAGATCTGGGGTGTAGGCCAGATGTGTAGGTGGTGAGAGGATACACCAGAAACAGTGTGAGTTGCAGAACAGGTAGATCCACTGAGAAACACTACTGAAGGGAGCAGTGGGAGAGGTGGGAGAAGTCTGCTGCGCCATGTGTGGGTTAGCTCCCTGGCTGAGGATTGAACTCCTGCTGCCAGTTGCTTCATAGTGTGGAAACTTAATGCTTTGTGCTACCAGGGAAGCCCTCTTACATTACTCATGTCACTAAATAAGAGAGAAATACAGTCATGTACCACAAAAGGATGTTCTTTTACTTATACATATATGATATATATCTGATAGTTTCCAAAACTGTTATTGCCTAGTGATATTGTAGTGATGTTAGTGTTATAGGGTATTATATTGGAAGCAGACTCTTTATGCTTGATTTAATATTGTGCTGCTTAGCCCTTATGGCCCCTAAATTTACAAAATCTACTGCTAATGTTGGCCATTTTTTATTGTACCTTTTCTATTGTAGATATGTTTAGATAAACAAATATCAAGGTTAAAATGACCTACAATATTTAGTACTAAAACATACTATATATGTTTATAGTTTAGAAGCAATGGTCTATACCATAAGCCTAGGTATGTGGTTGGTGATACCATCAAATTTTGTGTAATTATACATTATGACATTTGCACAGTGACAAAATCACCTAATGATGCGTTTCTCAGAACTTATCCCTGCTGTTAAGTGATGCATGACTCTATTGGCTATGTTGATTTATTTCTTTGGTATCTATCAAGGGGATCATTATTTAACCAATGAACAAACCAATATGCTTAATGTTGTGGTAAATTAAAACACAAAAGAACATGATTTCTGTGTACTCAAGGAAATAGTTTGAAACTTACAGATAACTATAACATGCAGTAGGATGACATAAGTATAATACTAGATGTCAATGTGTGTGATGGGATGTAAGTATTTGGTAGGAAAGAGGAAAATTATTTAATTGTACAATGAGAAATCAAAAGAATATTCTTGGAGAATAAGGTATTTGATTTGAATAGAAATAAGTAGGATTTTACATTTGAGAAAATAAGGGAGGACTTCACAATATTAATATAAATAAAAGTACAAAGATCGAGACAGTACTTTCAAGGAAAAAAAAGTAATAATTTTGAAGTACAAACATTTTACATTTGGATGAACTTCAATAGGAAGGAATACAGGGCTGTAAAGGAGGTGCAGTGGTTCCCTTGAGTTTTGTTGTAATTGATGGATTTTTTTATTTAAATGGAGAATTCAATATAGGAGAGGGAGGAATAAAAAGTACTGAGACAGACTAGAAAGAGAATTTTTACAGCCTTCTTATAACTGCTAAGTGCACCAAATTGTACTAAGCAGGAATATATGCAAAAATCTGTTAAACAAAGCTTATTTGCCATTAATGTTTATAGTGGCCTCACTTCGTACTTAGTAGGGTGTACCCTTGGCATTGTGTTAGAGAAAAAATAAAAACACAAGGGAGAAAATGTGAGTGACTGAAGGGAAGTAACTCTTTTCCCATCACAAGAAAAACATGTCAACAGTTACACAGGGGTTCAGAAAAAATTTCCCTAGCCCTCTGGGTTCTTTTCAGGCCAGTCACACAAACAAATTAACATTAGACAGATTAGTGGGAGAAAAACACCAAATTTAATTACAGGCTGTTCGACTGGTCTCTCCAAAAATCAGAATGACTTTTTACAAGTAGTCCGGAGTAGAACTTTCCAAAGACCGCTCACCTTGATATATGGAACTAAGGTCAAATGAGTCCCTATGAACCTCAGGAGAAACTGTTACCATTACTTAAAGAATGCAGATTACGTGTGTGTGTGTGTGTGTGTGTGTGTATGATAACTACTCAGCTATTAAAGAAAAAAGTTGAATTCTTGCTATTTACAACAACATTTGGGGACAATGTTAAGTGAAATGAGCCAGAAGAGAAGGACAACTATTCAATGGTTTTACTCATATATGAGATAAAGAAGAATGAAACAGGGAATCAGATAAAAACAAACCCTAAAAATCTGACTAAAATTGAGGTATCTGTGTAATCTAAAAAGGGGAGGTTCCATGTTCTTGCTACAAATAAGGGGTATTGCTGAGCAGCAAGGCAAAGGTAAGGAGGAAAGAAGACTTGGAGAGAAGACTATGAAGAGGATCATGGAGCAGAGACACATGTAAAGAAGAAGCCACACCTGTTTCTCAGCCTTATACCAGGGACCTGGAGACAGGAAAAGAGCCTATAAGAGATTGGGTGAGAGGCTGACAATGGCAGCCTTTATTTTGACTTGTACTTTGATTTTGCTACTTTCCTTCTAGTTTGCCTGGCTCCTGATGCTCTTTTCCCATGGTTCCCGACCAGAAGGTGCATTAGACTTAAGTCAAGCTTTTGGGCCTCGGTGGTCCCTCTTTGGGCCAACACTGCTTGACTGGTCACTTACTCACAAGGAGATGGGTAACTTTGGGTATTTCCTTGGGAAACTATTATCCTTTCTCTCTCTTCTCTCTGTTGTACACTAATTCTATTAAAGTACTCTTCCATTTAAGATTTTATGCACCAATAGTATGTTTTGTCTTTGTACAGCAGATGGAAGAGTCTATCTAGAGCATGCAAAGTTTGGGGGACCCAGGGTATCTCTCATTTTGCCTGCTAATGCTAAGAGTTGGGAATATGCTGAAGAAAAGCAAAAGTGGGAGGATACACAATGGACTGTGGTAGAGGATTATGGATGCCTCGTTGGTGATGTGTTGAGATAACATAACTCTGAAGAGCTGTTATCCTGTGTCTATGAATAATATACAATACTGTAAACCAACATTACCTCTAAAAATTAATATAATTTTATTTTTTATTTTTTTAACAAGATAACTTTTTTTCCTCATTAGATTTATTTGTATTTCAAAACATTTATAATTTCCAGGGAGTTCCCACCACCATTTCACCCGTGCACCATCACCTCAGACCCTTGTGCTCTTTATGCCCTCCTCCTCGTCTTTGCCCTGCCCTCCTCTCCTTCTGTCCCCTCATGCTCCCTTTGGTCTATCTTTAACCTTTTGATCTTGTTGAGTTTGTTCATTTGTTTTTGGTTGTAATGTATTTCATGAAGATGTGGTACATATACACAATAGAATACTATTCAGCAATCAAAAATGATAAACTAAGGCTATTTATAGAAACACAGATAGAGCTAGAAGGAATTATACTCAGTGAAACAAGTCAGAAGGCAAGAGAAAAATATCAGATGGCTTCACTTTTAGGAGGATTGTGAAAGAACAACAACTACAACACAAAATAAAAAGGAAGAAAACAAAAAAATAAGAGAAAGCTAAAAAATTAATTTAATTTTAGAAAGTTAAAATAGTGTAATTGTCTCATGGGAACTCTGATCTTTACATGTTTTAAACTTTCTATAAAAGGGCTTCCATGATGGTGCAAAGGATTAAGTCACAACACTACGAAGCTAACCCCAGTCAAGGAGCAGACACACATGGTCCACTAGACTGCTCCTGTCTTGTCTGCTGCTCCCCTCTGCAGTGTATTTCAGTCTATCTGCCTGTTCTGCTCCCTACTCTGTCTATGATGAGTTCTCTCATCACCCACACCCTGTGGCCTGTATCCCTGTTCTTTAAAAAATAAAATCATTTCTATAACAATGTATAACTGACTTTTATGTTATCGTAATCATATGTGATTAAAGTCATTCTCCTTAAAATGGGTATGTAGGATTTTCTTAATATGCCCAGTATAGGCTTCTTACTTATAATGTGTCACCTTGGTCGAAACTAAAGGTCAATGAAGCCTCTATGAGGCTCAGAAAGTCTATAGGATTAGTTAGGTAATAGAGAATCTTTTAAATTAAGAGCAGTGAAGGTCTCAGAAGCTAAAAAATGTTTTCTCCCTATCTCAGTCATTTGCCCTTTCTGGGTAAACAATTGGAGAAGCAATACTGTTTCCCTATTTTTATGATCTAAAAGAACATATTTTGGGGGGATTATCCAAGTGTAAGTTTTTCTGTAAACATGTCCTCTCTATCTGAAAATCGCGAAAGATGAGTTCCCTCCTTGTCTGCTACAAGATTTCTCTCCATATTTGTCCTTGATGCTCAAGGTCCTTAAACATAGGATAAATATCCCTGGACTGCTCCACTATTCCTTAGAATTTAGAACCACGTAAGTTCTGTACAAATATTTTAATAAACGTATTCTCCATGTAAAATATCTGATGTTAATTTTTTCTCTATGCAGTTTCTCAAAGAACCCAGAGGACTTGAGGGAATGTTACCCTGTACCCCAACATGGTCAAATAATTGTGTGTCTGTAGAATTTTGCCTCAGGATGTGTTTTATATTAAGTTGAACGTTATGAAACTGCCATTTTGTAGGTCAAAACTGATTGGATATAAGCAATTTCATGAGATTTAATCTCATAGAAGTTTTAGTTTCAATGATGCTAAAATAATTTTAGGCATCTTTTCTCCTTTGATCATTCAAGTCAGATTTTTAAAGCATCTTTGTAAGTTTATTCTTATGGTATCATCTTTATCTGCAAACCATGAATTTTTATAAATTAGATTTCTTAGAAAATTCTTTTTTAGATAAAAAATAATCTTTCCAGAACAAAATAATTAAGTTAACCTTTCTTTGCTCAAAAGTTCACTTACAAAAGTCATTGTGATTTATAATAACATCGTTGTATTCTCTAAATCTTTAACAGTTAAACCTATTTTTGTCCTTACCTTCAGTTTGAACTAACATTTAATCATTTTGCGATTAAAAAATAAGGAATAAACATTTCCACATATAAATATTAAATATCTGAAAGTAGTCATTCTAAATATACCACTACAAAATGTGTTTGCTTATTAATCTGTATGAGGAGGAAAAAACTTAAAAACTCTTTTTTCCTTTTTTTTCAATCAATCTCTTATTTTCTGGGTATTCTTAAAATAAGGCAACCTGAGTAGACCATCCTTACCTCTAATCCCAACTGCATTCGACTTCATTCAGTTTATTCAGGTGTGAACATATCATAAAATGATCTGTCACCCTACTCCCTGGTTTAGCAGGCAAGAGAGCAAAACCATTAACACATACTTGAAGTCAGAATAGGCTCATTCTGTATGAGTGTAAACTAGACTCAACCTACACTAAAGACCAAAGAGTCAGACAATGAATTTTAACAATGGGTATTTAGCATTTGCATCTTTGCAGTGTATTCTTTAGAAATCAGGGGCGTGATTAAACACCATCATTTGCCCTCCTTTATACCTAAATAGCATCTAATTATCAGATGAGAAGACATAGGAAATCAAAAGATCTAAGCCTAAATACGGAAACAAAAACCCCATCATCCTCCTGGAATAATTACATTTAGACATCAATTGTCTTAGTGTTTCTATCTGTAGAAACTAACCTCAAATGTGTGTTGGTTGGAACAGTTCTCACAGAATAAAATCTGTCATACTGCTTCCTTGGTTTGGAACCTTATTCTGATGATAAGTCTTGAAGAAATAGTCTTGTGAAAAAATTTTGATGAAGACAGGGGCAGGGCATGGGACAACAGATCCCAGGAAGTGTTCAGGTGAGAGAGATTGATTTTACTTTTGATCTCTTGAATGCCCCTTTGATGAAAAGAAGTAGAATATACCACCCCTCATATTTTTTATTTAGTATAAGAATTACTGTAAAGTTGTTACTGTTAAAAAAAAATCAGTCATAAGAAAATGCTCAAAAAATTGCAATTATCCTTTTGTAAAGAACATTTATAAGAAAAACTGCCATTTGTATCTCACTGTTCATCACAGGAAGTGGAGAATGAACACATCTCTAGAATCTGCATCAGTGGAGAAGGCAGTAACTAAAATATGTATAACAATCATGCTGTACTTTGCCTAATAATGTCCTATAATTCATTCTCCTATTCCTAACACCTTCTTATTCTTTAGGCAGCTGTTATTTAAGGTGGTGGCTTGTACCATATTGGGGAATTACTCAGTTTTCCTGGGTTTCCCTCATGTATGCAGTAGTTACAAATTCTATTAAACTTTTGTTTGTCTTTTATTACAGGAAGTCCTCTACCAAGAACCTAGAAGGGTAAAGGGAAGTTCTGAAAGCCAGGCAGATCCATTAGCTTTTATGCTTTTACCACATGACAGTTTACTTACATAATGATAATTCAAACAAAAGTCTCAAGTTCAAGAAGATAAACTAAAATATTAAATTTAAACTTCTCATTTGCCAAATTAGAAGATAGAAATCAATAGATTAGGAGAGAAAAGAGAAAGTGAGTGAGGTTTATTCAAAACTGAGAAACCTTATTACTCATGTTCCTCAGGAAATATTTCACCGAAAGTAATGAAGAAACAGCAA
This sequence comes from Galemys pyrenaicus, assembly GCA_019455555.1. Lineage (NCBI taxonomy): Eukaryota > Metazoa > Chordata > Mammalia > Eulipotyphla > Talpidae > Galemys > Galemys pyrenaicus. Next base: position 4,931,632 of record JAGFMF010012000.1, read on the forward strand.
TAGAAATCCCAAATGAGGAAAGTTAAGAAGTAGAGGAACTGACATATAAAGGTATTTTATGGATAAAGAAAGATTTTGGGGGGATATGTAGTATCTATAGTAAAAATGTTTCCTGAATCAGAAGTATCAGATTAAGAATTTTTTTTTTTATTACATACTAAAAATCAGCAAAGAAAAAAACCAGCTAATAAAAGAAGATTGAATGGGAGAAAATAAGTAAATGTATTCTAAAGGCAGCAAGGTAAGTGACTTAATGGGAAGAGAGGCAGTAAAGTTATTGTAAAGATCACTTTCTTTTGATAAAGGAAATAAAGTGTCATGATGGAGGGAAAAACATCTTATTGATGAAAAACAGCTATTTTATCAATATATATATACTAGTCACTTATGTCTTTTTAGAATATATATAAAATAGTAACTATTTAAAGAAATAGGAAATTGGAGAAGTCAAAAACTAATAATAAAAGACCCTGTGTTAGAGTCAGAGTTTATGTCTAAACTTAGCTGACTGAAACTTGAAAAACGACCTACAGGCCTTATCTAGTAGGTCAGCTGGTCCCATACCTTAGGCTCTC
>JAGFMF010012000.1:4932260-4960214 GCA_019455555.1 Galemys pyrenaicus
AGGTCAGCTGATCCCATACCTTAGGCTCTCCTGGGCAGTTAAGGGCAGGGCAGATGAAACAATGTTATTTTAGAATGTGCACCCAGGTATGGGGCAGAAGCCTGAGCCTGCCCAAAATGGATCTCCTGTAAGTTTAAATTTTTGAAACATGTCTCTCTTTAAAGCTATTTGCTGTGCTCATTGCGCGGGCTTTGATCTCTCAGCCTATTGGCTAAATTGGCTATAAAAGTTCACTTCTACTTCCTCTCGGGTCGATTGTCTCAGCCAGACCTGCGTGTCACGGTTGAATGGTCGACCTCAGCACGCTGGCATAACTAAAGCTCTACATGACCATTGCAGCCCTGTGTCCGCTCTTTGTTCTTTTGGGGTGCCCACGGAAACTCGGTACTTTACACCTGTTCTCATGGAGTTTACATTCTATAAGGGAGAGTTAAAATTAACTCATATTTAAAATTTCAGGAGCTGATTTTTCTATAAAAAAAGAGAAGCATGGTAAATGATGAATGATCAGGTAGTAAAGAAAAGTCTCCCAGGGCATGGATGTGCTTTACTCTGTAAAGAAGTCAAACTAAAAAAAGAGTGAGTTGGGAGCCAGAAGTAGGAGGTATAGTGTAGAAAAATAATTTTCTCTCTACCTGTCTAGAATCTTCACTAGGATATCTTTGTAATAAATGACAAACAGAAGAAAAAAAACTTAATAACATAAATAGTTGCTGGGTACATGGGAGACGCTAAGTAAAACTGAATAACTCAAGGAAATGGCCTGAGCTACCTCGTAAATAACATTCAGCTAGAGACAAAGAATGTTCAGGAGACAGTCAGTTATGGCAATTTATCAGAAAAGACACAGTAAACAGGATATGATTATTCTGCAGATTAAGTTGCTGTCTTGTCTCTAGAAGAGTGAAAGAGATTCAATTAACTCCCTCATAGGGGAGGGATACTTCCTTACAAATGGAGATTTTTTTTTAATTCATGCAAATGTCCCTGACAAAAGGGTAACCTCAATCCAGCTTCACAGACTCCTCTTAGTCTGCATACAATCCCCCCAAATAATCCTAATCCCAAAAGTCATATTTTGGAGTGTCAAATTTTGTTCCCATAACAGTGGTAAAAGAAATCAGGTCAACATCTGTGGGCTTCAAGGGCCATGGTAATGAATGAATTTCCTTCTGACTGAGATAGGAGCCATTGGCACTTTATAGGCAGAAAAATGATATGAACCCCCTTTTGTTTTAATAGAAGTACTTATCTGTGTTGAAATTAAGAGGAAGAAACATAGGGATTAAAAAAAATAGACTGACCTCTTTTACAGAGTGCTTAATAATTTCTGCCAGACAATATTTGCTCCCCAAAATAAATTGTTCAAATTCTGTAAAAATACTTGTTTGGTAAGATAGATTCAATCTATTCTAAATATTGCATTTCACTCTCTAGTTTGCAAACAGATATGGAAAAGTGCCTACACTCAGGATGGTGGGAGGGAAATTATATGCTTTTCACTCATAAAATTCATATGTAGTATCAGAGCTGGAACTAGCATGTGGGACAAGGAAATGTCCCTAAGAATTAAATATCATGCATTATAGGCACAGATCAAAGAATCCTGCACTATCACCATAGAAAAATACACTGGCCTGAACTACCTACCTCTTGCCTTTTATTTGAGAAAGAAATAACCTCTGAGTCTTTTAATCATGGTTATTTTTTTAACCATAGCTGAATATAATCCTAACTGATATAAATCAGCAAACAAATTAAAACATTTGCCTTAAACTTTGGCCAGGGAATATTTCTCCTGGTACCCATGGGTTAAGTACATGGAGCTGCTATTACAAATATTTTGGTCCAACATTTTTTGAGCAATCACAATAACAAAAGGGTATTGAGCACTACAAAAAGGCATTTTGAAAAGGAAAATTTCTATTTGTTAATAATTTATGAACAACTGAACTCAACTACCAAAGTTCCAATTAAGATATCACAAAAAGATTTATAATCTCCCACCTACCAGTTAATTCCAGCCATAAGTTAACTAGACTTTCTTCTGAGGGACATTAGAACAAAGGAAAATGTACAATTTTTACTATAATTAGCATGTAATTGTAAATAATCAGTACATGTTTTAAGCATCAGGTCACTAATTCCTGCTTAGTTTTAAACATTCAAATCAACTGAATGACTGATTACCATGGAAACATAACAGAGAAGAAATTAGAAAACACTAGCTTATTTCATTTCATTTTGACTAATTGCCTAATTTTTGTGACTTAGATAAAAGGTTTAGTGAGCCAGTACTTAATTTCATGGCTGTCACAAAACATATGGTCTTTAAAAATAAGCAAAGTGTTTTTAAAAATTATAAATAATCAAATTTTCCCAAAGATAATCTTGCCTATTCCTGAACAGACTTTTTACATTTTCTAATTATAAAAAAAACATGTATGTTTATTAACCAAAATTTGGAAAACACACGATATTATGACATCATCCTCCAAAAAGCATTTGGACAAATGCATATACACAATTATTTTCATTTTCTTAATGTAGACTGAAGCAATCAAGATCTAATTTAATTGAAGGAAAAGGCATTTATTCAAAAATAGGGTTCATAATCCTGGTGTACAACCCAGAGATAGGTCCAAGGTGTGTGAAGTCAGGTAATGACCTAGAAAGTTTTATGGAATCAAGCAGAGGGATGATCTGAACTTATATCATTTGTTTTGAAATTTTTGAATTGATTATCAAGAGTCTTGAGATAGAAGTTACAGTGTGGGTATTTTATTGCAATCAGCAGATGACTTTACTATTCCTTTATTTATTTATTTTTAAAGATTTACTTATTTATGCATACAAGCACTGGGGTACAGGCCAGAGGTGTGGGGGGTGAGAGGATTCACCACAGACAGAGTGGGGAGCAGGACAGGCAGATCATGAATTACACTGCTGAGGGGAGCAGCGGGTACAGCAGGAGAGGTCTGCTGAGCCATGTGGGTCCCCTTCGTGGCCAGCAGCAGGGATCGAACTTGTGCTGCAGTTGCTGTGGTTTGCTTCATAGTGTGTTGCTTAACCGACTGCGCCACCAGGGAGGCCCTTTATTATTCCTTTAATCACCAATAAAAATGTTAGCTAGTGACTGAGTACATCCATGGACCCTAAACTATTGAGGGGTTCATGTATCAATGGAATTCCAGCCATCCATGCACACAAAGGCTAAGAGAAAAACCTTCAGTGGGATTAGTGTTCACAGAAAGAGAAGGAAAGGTATTCCTAATAAAAGTTTTAAAAAAAGAAACAACTCTCAAAACTACCTATTTCCTTATGGTCAAATACCAAGTCAAATAGGCTCTGCCCAAGGCAGGGTCACTGAGGCCAAAAACTTGTCACATATCCAAGGTACCCTCCCTCTGGTGGAGAACGAGAAGAAATGGACCAGGCAGATCTGGGAAAGAAGGAGAGATGCAAAAATACAAACTGATAATTGCTGCCATTAGTTTGCCAAGGAGAGTTGCCCCATAATGTGTTTTACTCATGCTTTTCTTCTAAGTGTCTCTATGTGTCTTTCCTCCACACTTGTCCTTCCAAGTTGAAGCCAGAGAAGCAAATACAGCAAACACCCACACGTGTTCATTTATAAGCCAAGCATGGCTAAATAATTCCATTACCAAATTCCAGCAGTGCCTTTGATTAGAAAGTCCAGTTCTTGGCGTACTGAGACTGCTGTCTTAGGTGGATGCATGTAAGTGGGGACAAGGAATTTTGTACCTCTACTCATGGAGATGTGTCTGTAACAAATTAAAAATAGGTGTTGCTGTTTTGTCTGGTAAGGAAAACTCACTGAGTGGATATTCTTTCCTCCTCTCTAGTGATGTATTAAGTAAAGCTGCTGAGTTCTGCTACTTAATTTTCATCAAGGCATTTCAATGTGGTAGTTAGAGACAAGATGGAGTCTGTCTGATTCAATTCCTGTTCCACATTAGCTAAACAACTATTCTTGTTTTGCCATTTAATGGATTTTCTTATATCTTAAGTCATTTATAGTTTTAAATTATAAAATAATTTGAGCATTGTTCTTAATTTTAAAAGGTGGCAAGAGGGCCTCCCTGGTGGCGAAGCGGGTTGAGCGTGCACTGTGAAGCATCCAGGGCACAGCAGCGCGAGTTTGATCCCCGGCCAGGGAGGGAATATACATGGCACAGCAGACCCCTCCTGCCTCGCCTACTGCTCCCCCCAGCAGTGTTTCAGTTGGTCTGCGTTCTGCCTGTTCTGCTCCCCAGTCTGTCTCTGGTAAATCGTCTCACCACCACCCCCCCCAACCCCCCGCACCTCTGGCCTGTACCGCAGTTCTTGTAAGCATAAATAAATAAATAAATCTTATAAATGAAAGGTGGCATATTTAATTTTTATGCTTATTTATGAATTAACATTTTAAAATTGGAAAATTGTATAGACAAGTTATTTTGACCTCAGTAAAAATGACCAGGATTCATATGAAATACTGAACTAATTTGTTAAAATAGCTGTCATTGCTTAGTGTAGTCAAATCTGAACTATAGCAAAACTCTTTTCTGGAATAACAAAAGAAACTTCAGAAAAACAATTTGTTCGTAACCTGCCAAAGAAAGAAGCTCATTGACCTATAAAACTTTAATATAGAAAAACATGGTAAGACTTACCCTTGTAAAGTTACTAAACTGCAAGGAAAAAAAGGAAAAGAAAACCTGTAAAGTTCCAGGCAGAAAAATAGGCTGCCCACAAAGAAAATAAATAACTGGAATTATTTTATAGCTCTCATCATCAACTCAACGCTTGAAGTCAGAAGCCAATAAATCAACTTTGAAAGGTAAGTGTGGGGAAAAAGATATAAGCAGGTGATTCTTCACCTGATTAAGTCTACCTTTATGTATGTGCAAAAGAAATGAAAATATTTTAACCTATTTAATTAACAATGTAATAATATACAGTCTATGGAAGAATTTATTTGAAGACATATTTTGCCAAGTGACAAACTGATTAACTCACAAATGTGGAAGCCATTTTAATAAAACTACAATATATAATTAGATTAAAACAGAGTTAACCTGTTACAGGATGAGTCCCCTTGGCAGAGAAAGGTGTACTCCCTGAGTGCAGAAATGGATGTGATTTCCCCACCCTCACTTCCATGCCATCAACAGTGCCATTGCACATACCTTGAACTACAGCTCCCACTAGCCATGAGAGAGACTTCTTGAGGTGGGGGAAGGGAACTGCTAGAACTAGAAGCAGAACTGAGCAGGTAGGTTAATGTTTAAAACACTAAACATGGGTGGGTCTCATTCTCTTGCTTTTGGAGCTTCAACAGACACCCTAGTGTGCTGAAGGGACAGATGGCATCTAGCTGTGTGCTATGCTTTGCTGATTAATTGCTTTACCTCTCCTCTCTCTTTCTCTCTTCTCAATCCCCAGTTAAATAACTTTTTTTCTTTTTCTATCTTTGTGCATTTGCTTTTGGTTCTTGTCCCAAGTTCTTAAGTGCATGGATGAGGACTTGTTACAGGGTAGGGTGAGGGGAACCTTAGAATCCCCAAGTAGTATCTCCCATCCATTGCATCAAGACAAACATACTCTAATGTGCAAGACTTTAAACAGAAAGGAACTTGAATATAATCAGTATGTAATAAAGAGAAGGAAAGAATAGAGGTAAAATAGTTTCCAATTAAACATCCAGTTACCCATCCCTTCACTGGCAAATGCCCAGACAACAAGGATTGGCTTAAAGCGGAGCACTGAGCCCTGAAATCTTTCCAAAAGTCTAAGGTGCCTTCTGTAAGGGACCCACAGAATAGGGGTAGAATGGGCCAGGCAAATCTGGAAGGAAAAGAGCAAATCACAATCAAAATAAAGGCTGCCACTCTCAGCTCCCTGTGTGTCTCTCATCACATATTTCAAGTGTCTTCTTCCATGCCCCCCAAATCCCTGGTACAAGGCCAAGGCCAAGTCCAAGAAGCAAGTACAGCTTCTTCACTTTTCTCTCTGCCCTGTGTGCCTCCTCCAGGTCTTGTTCTTGCTCCCCTTCCTTTCTTCTTCCTGTCTTCTCTCACTTCACTCTGTTCAACTTCATCCTTCCTTAGAGTGGGGCAAGGAATCTGGAACCTCCCTTTTCCTTAGGGATTACCTGTTACAGACTCACAAACCAGGGCACCCTTTTTATATTTCCAATCTTATCTATTAATATATCTAAAAATTGGTAAAAATTATTAATTCATTTTTATATACAAGTGTCAATATCATGCTTTCACATAATTTAAAATTATAACTATAAAAGATACCAATGTATAAAAGCTTAAAGTACAGTTAAATAATAGGAATTAGATAAAATATATATATTATTTCAATTTGGTTTCAAGCTTCAAAATTTTGGCTGGAATATCTGATTGATTCATTTAGATCCCACTAGTCTCTGCACTTCTAGTCTTTTTCCCCCCAACATTTATTAAGCTATAATTAACACATCTCATTAAGTTTAAAATGTTGTTAAATAAAAGAAATAACTGACCCAAGATGGAGTTATTCCTGCCAAGCCCCACCAAAGCTTAATATTTAACCAAAGTTTTAGTCTCTTCTAAAAGTGGAATTCTAATATAATCCTTCTAGAATTTCATGGCTAGCACTAGTAAAACAGTCTGCCTGATAAGACTCTTTACCTTCCCTGAGGGAAGTTAGCTTTACCAGAAGTAATACCACTTTTTGCTTATAGCTTTGCCCCACTATTTTTCTAAATATAAAGTCTTCCCATTTTTGCAGCCCTTATCCACATTCTAGATGGGAGTTGACCCATTCATGAATTTTTTAATTATGTCAATTAGATCCCTAAATATATTCTGATGACTTTTTAACAGTTTGTAGCATGATTCTGTACACATGTGTATTGCCAATTGATTATTACAATAAGACTAGTAACACATCACATACATTACTTCACATAATCATATAATTACCTTTTTAGCCCCTGAGATCAAAACATTTAAGATCTACTCTTTAGGTAACTTTCAAGTATATAATACAGTACTGTTAAGTATAATGTTCAGCTTCTAATCTTGATATCCTCTGCCCAATCAAAAACCCACAGCAATCCAGTAATGCACATAGAGTAAGATTTTGAAAAACTAAATAAAATAATGGAATACCTTAGATTAAAATCATCCAAAGGCTTCTCGTTGAAAAGAGTAAAACTCTAACACAATCAGAGATTATCTCCTTGCTCCCCTCCTCTTACCAACCTCAATCACAGTGCTGTCTTTTGTTCAAGGAGCTCTGGTCACGTTTTGTGGACTGCATTTTCTACTTCAAGGTTCTTATATTAGAGATTCCTTAAGTTAAAAATATCTTCAATAGATTTCAATAGAAGATTTATTCTCATCTGTTTGTCTCAGCTAGAAATTTACCTGCTCAGAGAGGCTTTACTGAGGACAAAATCTAAAACATTTTTGCTAGTGTTTCATTCTATGGACACATCCTGTTTACTTTAATTACAACCCTTATGTCTGTAGTGCTTTATTTTATAAAAATTATATTTACCATGTCTTATTACAATTCAGATTAGGATTTTAGTTCAAATTGTAAATGCTCATAGATATATGCATACTACATAATTGGTTTTAAGATATATCAGATACATCACTTCCTTCACATCAGAGGATGATTCAAAGAGAAATAATATACAAGAAAGAGAGATGTATAAATAATAAATGCTGCTCAAGGTGATAAATGCTATGTTAAAAGCAAATGGATATTGCTATGGAGATATTGAAAGGCTTTCACTTAAATAACTTACTGATCTGGACATTTACAATGTTTTGACAGTAGTATCATTTCTACATTCATCTTTGTTGCTTTGTCTTACTGAAAGCTTTTACTGTGAAATCAAATTTGGGATTATAAGCCTTTGGATAATATTTCTTAACATTGCCTTCCTCTTAAATGCAAAAATATTACTTATCACTTATCATCATACCTCTAGTCATATTCTGCATTCAATTTAAGGATTTATAAATATTGTAAATTACATTTAAACTGTGAAAAACAAAAGTCACATTGACTTTTAAATAACTAAAATTAATGAATATTCCTTAAAAATGAAATGGCAAGTTATTTTGGTGTCTAATATTGTTGGAAAGAAATGGACTCAGAGTATTTAGTAATAAAATTATATTAATGCATAAAATTGTGTTAATCTTTATCATTTATGAGATTATGTTATCCTTTATATATTGAAAAATATCTAAATTATCATTTGTTATTTGTTTTAATACATTTTTGTAATATAATCAGCTTTTCAAAAAGTATTGAGCAACTAGATGTATTTGAGTGCTTTCTAGGCTCTTGGGCATATCAGTGAATAAAACAGAGAGATCTTTACCTTCGTGGAATTTATATTTTAGAGAGGAGTGAAAGATAATGAACAATAAACATAATAAGTAAATGGTAGAATATACTAAAGGTTGAAAGTATTATAGAAGAAAAGGAAGAATCTTGGTAACATCAAGTAGATCACAAGTCCCTGGGGAAGAAGGTGGTCGCAATTTAATAAATCGGTTGAGAGGTGTCATTAAGAAGTGACATTTGAGTAAAACCTTGTAAGAAATGTCAAGAGAACTGTGTGCACATGCAGAGGGAGAGAGAACAAGTACCTCTTGGGGAGAGGGAACAGCCATTACGGTGGCAGGAAAAGTACCTAAATGTTTGGGAAAGAACAGAGTTCAGAGTAAGCTCAGAGAGAGAGCAAAAGAGGAGTTGAGAGTGCAAGATATTATTAGAATTGATTTCACCAAATAGGTTCATATAGACTTTTGCAAAAATGTCAAAAATAGGCCCTTTCCAATACATGTCACTCTGGTATAGTAATAGTGTAATTCCCAGGGAAAGGGGAGGTTCCATGTTCCCTGCCCTACCCTAAGAAAGGGTGGAGCTGGGCAGGAAGGTAAAGCTTGAAAAGAAGGGGAAAAGAACTTACAGAAGATGAAGAAGCAGAGACAGATGAAGAAAGAAGGCTGAAAGAGTCACACAGAGCAGAAAAACAAGTGAAGAAGCAGCCATGCTTGTTCTTTGGTCTCCCCATGGTCCTTCCATAGGGAATATGGAAGGAGACACTTGAAAGAGATGTGGATAAGAGACCCTCCCTAGGGGAGGCTGACAGTGGCAGCCTTTACCTTGATTTTCATTTTGCTCTTTTCCTTCCAGACTTGTCTGGCTCCTTCTGTCCTGTCCTATGGGTTCTCACAAGAAGATGCCTTAGACTTGTATCATGATTTTGGGGCTCAGTTACCCTCTTTGGGCCAGCACTCTTTGGCTGGGCACTTACCCACAAGGGGATGGGTAACTTTGGGTACTTGATATAGAAATACATTCTTTTTCTTTCTGTTGTGCACTAATTATTGCATGCTAATTGTACTGAAGTTCTTTTCTATGGAAGGTCTTATGAACTAGAGTATGTTTTGTTTTGATGGGGTAGATGGCAGAGCCTACTTAGATCAGGAAGTTTTGGGGGTCCCGGGTGCCCCTGACTCTCTCAGGTAAGAGTAGTGAAACTAAGGTTTATAATGATAAAGTTTGAAAGAAATTGCCAACATTACTTAAAGGATGAAGATTAGCTGAATTTAGAGATATTTGCAGATGAACCATTTTATTTGGGAAAACTATCTCAAGAAAGGGTAGACACCCAGAGTCAAGGTTTTGTCATATGAAGTCATCTCTTTCTTATTATGTGAAACAGTGTTCATTCTTCTTGATACCCCAGGTTCCATAGCATAGAATATAAACCCTCAGTTTGCTTCATTTACTTTAATTCTTCATGTAATGAAGCTATGTAATTCTTCATGTTTATAATTAATTTTTTTCTCCTATTAATCTGTCTGATGGTGATCTGTTTGTTCACCTAGTCTCAGAAGAACAGAGATGTATGAAAGAATATTTTCCCTTTGCCCCAGAATTACTCCAAATAATATTTTTGTTTCTCTCCATGTATCCATCGATACACACACACACACACACAAATGTAGCATCTTAAAGCATTTCTTTTATTCTTGCTGCAGTATCCTCATGTCCTCATGCCTTAAGTCATCCTCTAATGGTAAAACAGAAAAATGAAGTGTTAAATGAAAAAAAAAAAATCACATCAAAGAGATTGCATTAAAGTCCTGGTTTCACCACTAAGGAAAATGTCCTTATGCAAGTATTTCTAAGCCTCAATTTCATTACATGTATAAATTACACTATCTGCTATATGATTTTGTTCTAAGGATTAAATTTGATGTCATTTAGTAGAAAGAAAGCACATAATGTTTAACTCCTAGTAAATACTCACATTTTAAATATCTTAATAGTATAATTATTGTTACTATAAAAATGTTACTCTGTCATCACAATTTCTTCATTGTTTCCCCAGATCATCTCTCATATACAGCCATCTGCTACTGATAAACTGGAATAGATAGCAATTCCATGCTACATATCGACACTTTGATTGTTATCCTAATTCTACTTATCTTTATGTTTTACCAGGTCTATTATGGGGTCCATTTCTGTGAATTTTCTACAGTTTTTTTTTTTTTTTTCACTTTGAAAATAGTACTTCACAGAAGGAAAATCAATACAAAAAATTAATAGTAATGAGAGAGCTCTAGGAAATGAGCAATTACAGCCCAAAACAAACAAACAAGCAAACAGACAAACAAACAAAAAACACAACAAGAACAAAAGGTCAAAGATAAACCAAAGGGATCATTGAGGGGCGGGTGGGGAAGAGACTGAGATGGGGCAGAAAGAGCACAAGGGACTGAGGTGATAGTGCACAGGTGAAATGATGGTGGGAACCCCCTGGGGACTACCAATAATGTCAAGAATAATTAAATAAATCTAATAAAAAAAACAAAAAAAATTAAAAAATGAAAATAGTACTTCATAGCTACACTAATAATTTAATGCTGGACAATTGCTAACATCTCTTATTAATTTTATTTCACAATTTATAGTTCACCTTCCCTAATTGATTTTAAGCTTCTTAATGAGGAAAATATTTCCAAATAGTTATTATAAAATGTCATGTATATTACAGGCACTCCATCAGTTTTGTTGATTTAGTGTTTAAGAAAAAGAGAACATATCCCTACTATTTAAAAGTGTAGTAGATTTTGCAAATATGACTAGAGTCACTTTGTTAATAAAAGAACTACTGGCAGGATGCTTAAATTGTGGTGATGATTTTAACATATACTGCAAAATGAAGTACTATGATTTTGTGCAGTACTTCTTTATTTGACTTGGAGAGAGAGAGGTGGTAAAGCTGTTGAGGGTGATATGAAACTTTTAAAAACCTGCTGGAAAATTGCAGAAAACAAAGTGGGAAAAGGACTGGAATAGCAGCAACATAGGTCTAGTTGCCAGACTATTGTAAAGTAATAAAAGTCTTTTCACCAAACTCATTTAGATCACTAACACCTGCCCCAGCTGCCTAGGAAGCTCTAAGTTGACTGCTGGCATCCCCGAAATGCAGCTGCTGCTGTGATTACATTATTTACTTCTGTAAATAATTTTCCAATGTACGTCAAATCCCAAAGAAATCCCCATCCTAATAGTTTAAATTAAAAGATTGACTAGAAGGTCATGAGTTTTTTTTCCCATGCCCCTTTTTACCATTCATATGGACATGAAGAATGAGAAGAGAAATACTAGTGCCAGGACTGATTTAACCTGGTCTTAGATTTGGAATGAAAAATAGAGGAATGTAATCTTCGATAAAAGTAAGGTATAAAGTTTTGAATTTGTAAAATGATATCAAAATATTCTTATAAGTTTAAGGTTTATAAACTATAAAATGATTTATTAAAAATATTCAGCACATTAAAAACATTTATCCAAATAAATTTGAAAACCTAGATGGCTTTATTAAAAAAATTGAATTGGGTAGTATCCTATTAAGCAAATAGAAAAGTACTGTAAAAAGTTGTACAAATGAAGGCTTTTATGGGCAGAAAGTGAGTGGAACAAAGTTACTAGCAAAAGGGAAGATTCTTTCAGCAGTCTTCTTCCCTTAGTGGAAGGCATGGGGTCTTATCATATAGATTACCTCAGTAGTACTACCCAGGAAATTCCAGTTGGATTGGCAATGAATTTCACATTTGGGAGAGGCTAAAACTGCAGTTAAATTAACTTGTAAGTCTTGGTGAAGCTTTGCCTAAAGGACTTCATTTTAGGATTCTTATGTCTTTTTTAACAAGCTTCAGAGATTTCATTTTTGATATGGTAACAGATCTGAAGAGGTGTGAACTTATACCTCTAAAATGTACAGTGTTGTAAACCAACATTACCTCAATTTAAAAAATTACATTTTAAAATAATTTCTAATTTAAATAATAATTAAAACATTTTACAAAACATTCAGAACAGTTATTTAACAACATAGTTTTGAAGTTGAGTTATTTTTGAATGATTGTGTAAAATGTAACATTTCTTGCTTATGCATGTTTACATATTTTATTTTTTTTCATTGAGGTAATATTGGTTTACAAAATTGTATGATTTGGAGATATAAGAACACAGCCCTCAGGTGTGTGTTATCACACCATACGTACCACCAAGGAACCCAGTCTTTCACCATAGTCCATTATATCCCCTCTCCAGTTTGTCCTCTTCCTTTTGTTTTTTCTCCTCCTTACTTATTGAACTTAGCCTAATTCCTTCTAGTTTCATGCATGTTGTAGCAAATGCCAAGAGTTTATCTTTTTTTAATATATATATTTTATATTTATTTATTTATGTATACATGAATTGGCGTATAGGCCAAAGGTGTTGGGGTGAGAGGATTCACCAGAGACTACGTGGGGAACAGAATGGGCAGATTGAAATATACTGCCGAGGGGAGCAGTGGGTGAGGCAGGAGAGGTCTGTGGATAACCTCCCTGGGGTTCAAACTCATGCTGCAGTGGATGCTTCATAGTGCATAGTGCAGTGCTTAACCCCTTGTGCCCCTAGGGAGGCCCTGAGCTCAACTTTTTTATATATAGCTGAATAGTATTCTAGGGGGGTGGGGGTGGGGTGTGTGTGTGTGTGTGTATCACAACTTATTAATCTACATGTCTGGTGTCTTTGGGCACTAGGTTGTTTCCATATTTGGCTATTGTAAATAGTGTTTCAACATTTGCATGTAACCCTTTAAATTAGTTTTATTGTGTTCTTTGGAAAATGCTAATTTTTTTAAATGAGTGATTTAATTTTATGGTTTCTGATAAATAAAATTATAAGATATTGCTTTTATATGGAAGTCTGATATTTCTAATGCATAATTATTGTGTGACCAATTAAAAAAGGAATGCAAACACTAAAAGTAATTGTTTATCCTAAGTACACTGAAAACTAATATATATGAAATTATTTAGAAAGAACAAATAACTATAGGAGAAAAACACAGGTGAAAACTTTTATTTAAGTTCTTCCCATAGAGAATTGACAAGTAATATATTGAATCAAGGACAGGTTAAAGTATGTCTTTTATCATCAATTGCATTTTGAACACTATTTCTACCCTTCTGGGTAGCGTCCAGGTACAGAGGAAAATCCTTTACTCCATCTGGGTCTTTCTTGGGATGGTTGAATAATCAGGTGGGTAGGCAGAGGAAAAAATATTTAATTCTTGCACAGAGGAGAGGTATAATTATTATGAAGTTTTTATTGTTAATGCATGAACAAAAAATAGTTTGGGATCCCAGACTATTAAAGGGTGCATGCTCTCAAAGGGATTCAGTCATTCACATGCATGAAGGCAAAGGAAGCCAACTTAGTATGACAGATTTTGAATAGAAATTTGTATACATGCATAGAGAGGAGAGATTTCAAACAACAGCTTCCCAGTAAAACTCCAAAAAGTTATTATTCCCTTCTGGGCAAAAGCCCAGTCAAACATGCTTATCCTGAAGCAGGACCAGAGGACCTAATGACTTGCCACGGAGAGCTGGGAGAGAAGGACAGCCTCAATATTCAAAATATACCACATAAAGATAATGGCTGCCAGTGCCCTTGTGAAGGAAAAAGAATAGCCCCCTTTCCCCAACATGTCCCTTCCAAGTGTCTCTAGAGGTCTCCCTTCCACTTATCTCTTCTAAGCAGTATCAGGTTGCAAGTGGAAGATGGAAAAGCAAGAGTCCAAGCAGCATGTTTTCAGTTATAAGTCAAGTATGACTATTTAATGCCATACCTATTTCTCAGCAATCTCCACCATTGAGGAAGTCATGTTCACAGCATGATGGTAGCTGCAGTTTTTGGTGCCTGAGAACTCTTTGGATTGGAAATGTGGGTGGAATTTATGAATTTGTTTGGATTGTTCTTCTAACTCTGTAATCAGTTGTGGGAAGAGGGTTTTAAATCCTGAACCAAGGAATGGGAGAAAAGGCACAGGGCAGGAGTTGAGGAAAGGGAGACTTCTTGTTTACTCTCTAAGTAAAAATAGGGTTCTTAGGGAGGACATGTTTATAGATAATCCTACACCAAGATGGTAACTTTCAAACCACATTCTTCTAGGTCAGGCTGACTGTTGATTCTTCCTTTAAGCGAAGGTCAAATAGATTGAAGGAAAGGCAAGATCTTCTCCTTGGTCTACAAGGTCTTCACTGTTTTCTGTTCAAAATAACCTAAATACCAGAATCTGGTGTTTTATGGAGATTGAGAATCTAGGTAGCCTAACGTGATCAACTGCAGTTAGAAGTACTTGAGTTCTGGTGTTTTGGTACTTGGGGGAAATTATAGTTTTACCATTTTTCACCATCAAGAGATGGAACACTTCACATATCAAAAAAGAAGAGATGAGTATAGATAATAATTGTGACTGGCTATGAATATGCAGATAATGATATAGGAATTACACTTAAGTACTTATATCGAAATAATTGTGAAGATTAAATGGATATGTTAATTGTGAAAGCTAGTATATTATTTTCCCTATTTTTTATATGTTATTTAAATTTCCTATACCTCACTGAATCTTTGAAACCAACTTATATTATATACTGTGACAAGGAAGTAAAGATGAAATCAATTTGTGAGCCAAAGGCAAAAGCAAAGCAAAAATTGTAAGAGTCAGCATATTTAGAGACTCAGAATAATGTCTTGTTCACATTAACTCCAAATGCTTGCACTGTTCAAGAACAAGTTAAAATGGTGATGAATAAATAATAAAACAAACCATCAATTAATCCATTTCTTCTTCAGGAAAATAGATATGATCTTAGATAACAGAATCAGAATCTCAGTAGATATTTTAATTACAAGAGAGAAAGCATACCTCATCACTTTAATATTTCTGGTTTTACAAGGGGATCATTTTCTTTCTCTAAGTAAATGTGTTTTTAACTAGTGTCAGAATTAAACAGTCACAGAAAAATTTAGCAATATATTACTTATATGATATATTATGCAGATAATTTACAAAATATATGATCTATTTAATTTTGAAAATATATTGAAAGAGAAAAATATTTGCTCTATATTGGTTTGATGCATGCATTTTTTATTATAGTAGATGAAATTAACTAATAACTAAAAATTATGGTATAATAAAAATATCTATAGTACCATGAGCAGGAAATCATGTAAGAGGAAATGAAATTAAGCTATATTTCTAAAGATGTAAAAATTGAAGAAACACTACAAGAAATACTTCCACTTAATTAGGAAATGCAACATGAAAATAATAGGTATTTCAGAAGGGGAAATGAGAGAAAGAAGGGAATAGAATGTTTATTCAAAGAAATAATAGTGGAAAGCTTCCTAAATCCGGAGAAGGAACTGAATATCAAATTTCAATGAAACAAAAAATAACTGATCATCTAAATGCAAATAGGCTTACATCAACATGTGGTAATAAAATTATCAAGAGTTAAAGACAAAATGCAAAAATTGAAGACAGGGAGTAAAACTTGTAAATATATTAGATTTCATCAGCCTTATCAATGGAAATGCTACAGGAAAGGACAGAAAGGTATGACATATACAAAATACACAAAGATAAACTTCTAGTAAAGAATGCTTTATGCTATAACTCTTTTCATATGTGAAGAAGTAAAAAAAAAACTCACCAAAGGAAAGTTGAAGGCATTTGCCAGCACTCGATGTCCCCTATAAGAAAAGTTGCAAGCTCTCCTACCTAAATAGAAAAATGTAATGCCACAAAAAGGTGAAGTATATAAAAAAAAAAATCAACAGAATGAGCAAACTAAAAGCAAAATGGCTGTAGCAAACCGTCCTATATCAATAATCACCATTAATATAAATGAATTGAACTCACCCATTAAAAGGCACAAAGTGGCCCAAAGGATTAAAAGGTAATAACCAACTGCCTGTTGCTTAAAAAAGACTCACTTAAGCTGCAAACACACAGAGTTAAAGAAAAATGATGGAAACTCCAGTAGAACTCCAGGATAGTGAACATTTCAAAAGACAGAAACCACTATACATTTATCATATAAAGCAGGCTTCTAATCAAAAATTATAGCAAGAACCATTATTTGCAGACCAAATATATACATATATAGAGTCATAATATATGGAGAAAACCCTAAAGACTACATTGAAAAACTAACTAGGGCCTCCCTGGTGGCGCAGTGGGTTAAGCAACGCACTGTGAAGCAAACCACAGCCACTGCAACACAAGTTCGATCCCTGCTGCCGGCCAGAGAGGGGACCCACATGGTGCAGCAGACCTCTCCTGCTGTGCCCGCTGCTCTCCTCAGCAGTGTACTTCCATTGATCTGCCTGTTCTGCGCCCCGCTCTCTGTGGTGAATCCTCTCACCCTCCTACACCTCTGGCCTGTACCCCAGTGCTTGTATGCATAAATAAATAAATCTTTAAAAAAAAAAAAAAGAAAAACTAACTGAAACAATAATTAGTTCAGCAAAGTGATAGGTTACAAAATACACAAAATCAGTTACCCTCCTACATGCAAACAATGAGCTAGAAAAGGAAGAAATTAAGAAAACAATCTCATATAAATTATATAATTTATAATTACACATGCAAAAATTAAATACCTCAAAGTAAACATAACAAAGGTGGTTAAGGAACTATACATATTATAGGACATTGTTAAAAGAAATAAAAGATGACACAAAGAAATAGAAAGTTATTCTCTGCTCATGAATTGGAAGATATAAAACTGTCAAAATGGCCATCTTACCAAAACCAATATACAGATTCAATATAATCTTTAGCAATGTTTCAACTGTATTTTTCAAAGGTATAGACAAACATTACTGAATTTATATGGCCCACAAAAATCCCCAAATAGCTAAAGCAATGCCGACAAAAAAAGAGTAAGGATAACAGTATCACACTTCCAGTATTTAAGCTATACTATACTAATCTATACTAATTTTAATATAATATACTAATAATCAATAATATTAATATTACAAATCTATTATAATCTAATAACATACTAATGTATAATGATCAAAACAACATGGTACTGGAACATAAACTAGCACAGGCTGATGAAATAAAATTGAAACCCCAGAAATATACTCACACCTAAATAGGCAGTTATTCTATGACAAAGGAATCAAGAATACACAATGGAACAAGGAAAGTCTCTTCAATAAGTGTTACTGGGAAAACTGGACAGCTGCACACAAAAGAATGAAACTAGATTATTATCTCATACCATATTCAATGATGAACTCAAAGTAGATAAAATACTTGGATATAAGACCTTAAATTAAAAAATAGATAGTTAAAAACAGGCAAACCACTTCATGTCATAGACTTCAGGGATGTGTTTTCTGGCTCATCTCTATCAGCAAGGATAACAAGGGAAAATATGAAAAGTGGAAAATACATACAACAAAAAATCTGCACTGTGAAGGAAACCATCACGAAAACAAAAAACACCCTACTGAATGGAAGAAAATTTATTTGCACTATACTGACAAGAGCTGATAGTCAAAATCTGCAAAGAACTCATACTTCTCAACAAAAATAAAACAAATAACCCAATCAGTAAATGGGCAGAAGAGCTAAATAAACACTTCTGCAAAGAAGACATGCAGAGAAGCAACAGGTATATGAAAAAATGCTTACTATCACTTATCACGAGGGAAATGCAAATCCAAAGCACAATGAGATACCACCTACATCTGTGAGAATGGCCCTTATCCAAAAAGACCAGAAACAACAGCATTGGTGAGAATGTGGAGAAAAGAACCCCCTTACCTTACTGGTAAGAATGCGACTGGTCTAGCCCCTATGGAAAAAGAATATGGAGATTTTAAAAAGATTAACAATGGATCTACAATATGATCCAGCAATTTGTTTCCTAGATATCTACACAAAGAATACAAAGACACTAAATCAAAGGGATGTATGTGCTCCTATGTTCATTATAGTATTATTTATAAGTCAAGCTATGAAACAACCAATTTGTTCAAATAAAATACATCATGCTGATGTGGTATACATACACAACAGAATACTATTCAACTATCACAAAGGATAAAGAACTCTTGTCATTTGTGGCAACATGGGTGGATCCTAAGGTCCACCATTTAAGGAAATAATGCTAAGTGAAATAAGTGAGAAAGAAAAGGAAATAAATAAGAAAGGATGATGTATTTATATGTGAAATACAGAGAAACTAAGCAAAGAGCCACACAAAGTCAAGTTAACAACAAACCTTAGGAAGCTGACTATAGAAATGGCTACTATAGGGACACAGAAAGGGAAAGGGGTGAGAAGAAAGAGGAAAGGAAGCACAGTGGATTATGGCGGTGGGCTATGGATGTATTGGTGGTAGATGTAGTATGATAACAATGACTGAATGGGGAGATCCTCTATCTCTAAAACATAACAATACTGTAAACCAGTGTTCACCTCAATAATTTTTTTAATTTCTCTTAAAATGATAGACAAAGATAAAATGGATATTACATAATGAAAAAGGGATCAATACAATAGGAAGACAATAATAATCAATGTATATGGAACTAACACAAAAGCAAAAAATTATAAAACTGTAACTATTACTAGATTTAAAGAGAGACATTAACTAACCTAAAGGGAGATATTAATAGCAACACAATTATAGTAGTACATCCCCATGGCTTATTATAATTTTTGAAAACAGTGTATGCAAACATTGAGTTAGGTGATGTGTACTGGATGACCCTGTTTGAAACAAAAAGTAAATTTAAAATGTTTTCTTGCAACTAGAGTAGTTAAAGACTAAACAAATACATTTGTACTGTACTTATAAATATTTTTAATCATTATATGCAAGAGACTGGATTTGATGGGAGTAAGACAGCAATCATAATGTCTACAATAGCCTAAGTTTAACATTGCTAAAAGGAATCATCAATTCAAAGACTCTGAATATAGAAATGTTGGAACAATGAATCTGATGTGGGAAGTAATTTTCCTAGCATAATCACAATGCTGTGTACAGGCCTGGACTCACTAAGTTAAAAAGACCTTGGAAAACTTAAAGAAGATTTAAGGACAAGCAATAAACATGATTAATAGCTTGGAAAATAGAATCTCAGAGGAAAGGTTACGGGAACTAATATTATTTAAGTTCGAAAATAGGCTGGGGAAACAAGTTGGTTTTCAATTACATGAAGGATTATTACATAGAAGGTGCTGATCGGTACTCTGATGCCACAAAGGGCAGAACAAGAATAAGTGAGCTTGAAATGTTGTATAAAACATTTAAGTTGGCTGAAAGAAAGAATTTCAATCAGGACTGCAAACCATGAAAATGGAAAGTACTAAATTTCCTTCTGTATAGACCTTTCAAAATGCACTTGAAACTCATTTGTCTAGGAAAGTTTACATGAGGCTCCATCTAACAAGTGGAGAGGAAAGAGAAACACTTCAAGTTTTTACAAGGATTATCATACTTAAGTTTTCCTCCACTTTGTAAATTATAAATGTTTGTACAACGGATTTGTTATGTTGCATAGCAAGGAGAAGAGTGCCCACAGATCAACATATTTGATATATCGCCTAAATACGCACATGCCCTTATTTAAAACAGTAACCTAAGCAGCATTGCAACTCTAAAACTCTTTGATGTAGCTGTTCAAGCAATTTCAACTTATTTACTTATTCAAGTTCATGAGATTACTGTAACTAATTGCATTTTTGTTTCTTGGTTTCTCATCTTTTTTGCAATACGATTTTTGTTTGTTCTTTTAAAAATGAATCAAACCAATTGAATATTCTTTCATAAGTTAATATAAATAATAATTTCTTCCAACGATTTTATTTACTTAGAAAAATAGGCTATTCTCTGAACACCTGCACACTTAATTCTCTTAGAGTTAAATTATACAAGAATTCCATACCACTGATTTGTGAGGCTTGTGCTAACAAAGATAAATGAAAGCAGGGATTTCAATAAAATTTTGCAAACAATTCTGTTAGAGCTTGTCAAATAGTACAAGATATGAGTTCTAACTCCTTTCATTTATGTGTCAATGTTATGAAAATCGCTAAATGGAAGTATGGATTATTGCATACAGTCTGTACACAAAGGAATAAAAATGAAAACTCTAGCTGAAAGCTTTTAACTATTTTAACTATTTCTTTGGTTATGATGTTTATTTTTCCCCTGTAAAATATTTCATTTTCTTTAAAAAATCAAAAATAAACATTTCTATGAAATACAAAGGCAAAATAAATTATATTATGGAAAATACTTTTTTAGTGTTGTAAAGAACATTGATTGTTGTATGTTTGGGAAGTGCTTGATAATCATTAATAATTACTCCTTTACAATACCAGTAAGAATGGAAGTGACAGTTATTATATTTTATTTTAAGATGAGAAAATTTGTCGTGAAGGAAAAAATTAACAAATGCACATAAAAGTCATCAGAAAGATGGAATTGTATTTTACTTTGGGGTCTTAATTCAAGGATTTTGTATTTTAAGTCTATTAAAATACTGAGAAATAATATCATAAACAAGCAAGTAATTTTTTAAAGCCTGTGCCAGAAAACAAATGAAAAGGGAGTTAATATTCTTTTATGTCTAATAGCTAGTTCATATTAAAAGTTCTCATTTAGGGGAGATAAATTAATTCCACAATGTAATATTGTACTCTATGCAAGATCAACCAGAAACATCTTTTTCTCCTGGTAATTAAGGTAACACACACATGATGGGTGGAAAGATAACCTTGAATAGTAGGCAGGTATTTTGTGTCATTGAGAAAAGGTATGATGCTTATTATAACATGGCATTTGTCATATCTGCACAATCTTTCAGAAAATAGAAGACATTTTCGTTATGCTAGCTCTTATCTAATTTCTTGGAGTCTGTCATCTTCCCTCAAGCAATCTAACAGAAAACCCATTCAGAAGGTTGGAATTTTCTACAAACATAATTTCTACACCAATGCCAAGGATGGTTGGTTTCTGCTCAGCATCTACACAAATTTAGAATCAATGATGTTCACTGACAATCAGACTGGATTGCTTACTTGCAGCTGTTTGGAATCCACACACCTCCTGTAATATCTTCATCAAACCTGCTTCTCCCCCTCTTAACTATTCTGTTAATATGCTAACTACCACAGCATTTTGCCAGTATTGTTTGCTAGAAAACAATACTCACAATTGCTTTCATATCTGAATTTTGTTGCTTATAATGATTACCCACTTACAGGTTTCCTCCAAAGGTGGGATGAATTTTTTGGAATGACAAATAAATCCATGCTAGATACATATGTTTCTTAAGGTCTAGATCTAGATTCCATAGTAGAATTCTTTTGGTATCATTTTATGTAACCAAACTCAATATTATTTATGTTAATATAATCTAAAAAGGAGTACACCAATAATATAGCTAAATTTGACTCTCAGGACAAGCAACAGAAGTCTACTATTTGATACATATGATGCAGTTTTGATATTTGTAGTTGTTTTGCTTTACAAATTCCTTTTTATAGGATACATATGTTATTTCGACTAAATATTTGAGATATCATCTCAATTTTTCTCTTAATGTCAGTAGAATCATATTCTTAAGGTTTTCCAATATATGGATTTGTTTCTTCTTTTTAACATGAGACAATAAAGTCTATGATTACTGGGAAGAGGGAAATGTCACCTTACTGTATAGATCCTGAACTAATTTTACTTGACATACCTTTTGCACTCTATATATTGGAATACCTAACAACATCCCTAAATCTACACCTACAGAAAATTATTGAATTTTCTCCCAGTGACCTAGTTAATTTACATATTCTTAAAACTGGAATGTAGCAGTGGTAGCCAGCCGCAGCAGTGGCATCTATTTCTCTGCTGTTCCACTGCAGATTGGCTCTAGCTGTGGTTCCTCAGAGCCCAACAACCTCTCTTTTTTTATTTGGTTCCTGTGTCATAGAATGGACCAAACAGGTGCAAGCTATGAGTGAATTCATGATAAATGGTTCAATGAATCCAATCACACATGTAGGTGAAGGACTCAGAAAGAGGATATAAGGTAGGGCCAGAATGAACTAATGGCGATTCTGTTCCTGGCCTCAGAAGAATGACTCTGTTTCTGGTCTCTGAAGAAAGAAGACACATCCAGCAGCTGATCTCCAAAAAAAAAGAAAATTCAAAGAATTTACAGAGAATATGCTACCATGCCTACCTCTGGTTCTGTCTCTGAGATCACCTGAGAGGAACTACAAAGGCCTTGGTCCTGGTTTCAAAGAGCCATTGGTTGTTGGTGTGGGCCAACAACTCACAAAGAGCTGTTAACACTGGTGTCTATGGTACTTCCTGGTGACTATTCATGACTATTACTATTGGCCAGTGCTCTCCAGCACTGATGACAGGTGACTAGCACTCTGCTTATATCTGAACACTGTGGACACTATCTGGAGTGAAATAGCTGGCCACTTGCGGCTATACTAAGCTCTTTGTTTCCCCTGTTTATTAAATGAATCCCATGGCTATTATCCCTTGAGCCTGAGGTGATTTTCAATTATGTGAGCAGGTAAAAATCCATAGACAGTGAACTGTCTTTTATTGGGCACTGTCCTTTAACTCACTATTATACTCTGTCGTAGAGATATAACTATTGTTCTTGGTTTGACTTTTGGGCCTTGCCAGCCCTGTTTCATTCTGATGTTTAACTTTTATTTCCTCACTGTTGATGAACATAGATGACTGCTTTCACAAGAATGCATCGCAGAGTCCAAGAAGCATATGTAAAATATTAACATCAGCATATCAGTACATTTCAGTAAGCACTGCGTACTCAAATTCCTTGAACTCAAAGGAGGAATTCATTGTAATCACCTAGTGATGTCACTGAGAAGAATCATGTCTCTTAATGTTAATGAGAAGAATCATGTCTCATAATGTTAATAGTGACAGAACATAAAAAATAGTAAGTGGAAACTGGTTAGTCACTCTAAAACTATCATTAATGAAATCAATTTAATTGTTAGAAATTAAGAACATAAGTACATACCTAATCTGGGATTATACATCAAAAGTCAAAACTCTCCTTGCATAAAATCCATAATAAAGGGCCTTAGAATTCCATTTAAAGTGCAAGAGGAAGTGAGAGGGGTCAATAAAAAATTCTATGTAATGCCCTATGTTATAGTCATCTGAAAAGTAGAAATCCATGCTCAAAGGTATGAAAATCAAAGGAATTTGAAAATGCCAAAAAGTGAATAAGCTTTCTCTTTGTGTTTCTTTTGTTGTAAACTGTTAGTATCTGTCTACAAGTTCTAGCTGTTTGTTGTAGGACAGGTCTTACCCAATACTGAGCAAAATACTTGCGAATTTCCTAAGAAAGTGCCAAACTTATTGCAAATTGTCAGGAAAACATTCTGGGAAATACCAACCTACTTCTTTCAGAACCATCCTTATTTCATTGCTTTTTTCCCCTAGTTTTCATACAAAGTTTTCCTCTTTGTTACTGAGACAAACTTGGGAATAATATCATCTCTTGTTTTGATTTACCTGGGTTTGGTTTTCTGGACTTTGCTCATTTGGTTCAACAGGCTATTCAGCACAACAACATGCATATTCTTACAGCTCTCTCACTCCTTACAAAGTTATGCTTTTGAGTGGTTAGCCAGGAATTTGAAATTTAATAAAATGACATTACTCTACATTCTTTTTAAAACATATTTAAATAGAATATGATCAAAATATACTATAAGCCAAAATACCTAACATGTTAACACACAGAAGCTTATATGTGAACGTTTCTTACATTTTAGCCAGTGATGCTGATGACTCAAGTTTCTGACTTGCAAATATTTTGAGTTTACATTGTTTCATTAAAATGCTTGTTTTAAATAAAATTACTTTGGATGAAGGCTATTAGCAGTTAGCACGTTATAAGAGTTTTAAATAGCAACTTATACCAATTATGTCATTTCTTCACCTTTCCTAAACAAAAACATGTTTCCAACTTTTTTTTTTTTTCAGTTTATATAGCAGATGTAAATTTTCAAGTCATGAAAGAAAGAAATTGAATACTTTAATCTTTATATCCCTTCTAGGAAGTTATAGTTTTTTACATTTTAAAGATGAAGAAATGGGATAGTGAAATATCAAATAATTTTCCTAATGTTACAAATTTTAGAAAAGTTGAACAAAGAGAAATGTAAGGAGTCTGATATGAAAGCACCCATTACAGCTACTATGTACTGTTCAAGTAGTGGTATGGATCATATGCGTAGCAAACTTAACATATATATATATATATAAACACACACATGCACAAAAAGTAAACAAATCTATATTTTATGTAGTAAATAAATATTTCCACTTATTACCCATTGAATGGTGTATTGTCTTTTGGTGACAGCTGTAAAATATAATCATACCATATTGAGACAAATATTTTAGCTCCCTTGAGGTTGAGAGTGCACTGAATTTCTTTGTGGATACATAGAGAAGGGAGATGTCAATTTACATTAGCTTCTCTTTTTTTTAACAAGTAATGGCTTCTGTCTAGGACTGCCAGTGTTTTGAGAGATAAGAGATTTACATCTTGTTTTGCAGATAAAATCAGATATCAAAATACAGTAAAATTTTTTCTTGCTATATATTTTATAATCTATAAGTTGCTTTAAGGTTCACTTTTTAAATATTTGGTCAATGATTTCACAAGCATTGTATCACCAGAAATGAAATTTAATATATAAATTTATTCATATATACAAACATAGCATATATTATATATACATATGCTTGTATATTTATACATACATGTAACATGTAACAGAAAGATGCCAACAATGTACACATATACCTGTATACATATGTATATATGCACATGTGCGTGTTATAGATATAGGCATATATGGGTTTTATCTTAGTTTTTAAGAAATTTTAAAAGGTACAATCATACAGAATGTACAATTTTCAAGTACCTGGACTGAATTGGATTCATATGAAGTTGAGAATTATTTTCCTCAGATTGGAAGAGGGTTAACAAGAAAGGAAGATGGAGTAAATGAATAATTTTTGAAATTCTACTATAAGTCAGTGGCAATGCATGAGTTAAATGTGTCTATGATGTACTGCATTTCCCTCATCAGATTATTATATGACATCACTGTAACTATGCTGAAGAAGATTAATAGGTTATAGTTGAATAAAACGTAAAATGGATTGAAATAGTACTTATAGGAATAAGCAATGAAAGGAAATAAATTATGATATTCAGGCAATATCAAATTTAGAAATGAAGAGGTTATAAAAGGATTAAAATCCATAGATAATCATAATGAGTGGTTTGCAGTTCTGAAAATAAAGCACTGAAAACAGTAGTAAAAGAGGTAGCTTGTTGAGAAATGCTAATTCAGACTTTAATAGATGAAAGTCACTTATATGACTTAATAGTTAATTTTACTGAGGTTAAAAAAATTAGGGTTTAGGGCCTAAATAAATGACCACAAAACAGTACAGATGAGGAGCACATTTCTGCAAAAAAAAAAAAAAAGAAGGGACTTGATCAAATATAATTTAACTAATGATAGAACAGAGTGCAATTTCAATTGCTAAAAATCAGAAACCTTCTCCACAGCACCTAATTATGTTTGTGATAAAAAAGAAAAAAAAGGGATAGTGACTATAATTTAAGAAACATATTTGTTCAAATCTGTTGCACTTTGCTATATCAAAATTAGGTGATGTTTTGTGTGTAACATTTTAATTTGTAAATATATTTGGTAAAATAGTGAAATGTTTAAGTAATGCATTGACTAAATTTGCAATAGTATTCACTTAATAAATATGTATTATGGATACTTTATGTCAAGATATATGCTAGAATACATGGATGATAGAGAAATAACTGAGATAGACCTCGTCTTTTTTCTATACAGAAAAGAAAAAAATGGAAGAGTTGAAAATGAAATACTGTATAGAGGTATGGATAATGGATGGGACACATATGAAGTGGGAAACCAAGCCAAAATCTTTACTGGTTTTAACATTTGTGACTTTAATGAATAGTAGGGGTTTCATGGACACGCAAAAGACAGAGGAAACAGCTGGAAAAGTTTAGAGAGATGTGGAATAAACATCATTACAGAAGTAAACCAGCAAGTTGTATCAATTTTTTTTACAATGAAGAAACTTAAGATCAGTGACCATATGAGACTTATAAAACTAAAAAGTTTTAGTAGGAGAAACCAATGACATGACAATTTGAATACAAACTTTTTAGACTGAAGTTACTGAGGAATCTCTAGATTGCTCAAATTAACAGCAAGAAGGAGATCAATAACATCACAAGATTAAACAGATAAGTAACTAAAAAGGTAAACTTCTGCCAAAAGTGTACTTGAGTGCTAGAGATAGATGAATAGACAGGTGATGTTAGATTAGAAAGATATATACATTAGTGAGTGTTGACAGAAATAGATATTATTTTCTCTAACATATGCTTTCTAGACCTGTTTCTGTATCTTTTGTATGTGAAAAAAAAGAAAAAGAAAATGGGAGGGACATGGGGATATGGACAGAGAGCTATAGGTAGCATTTATAAAGTTTATTATCAGCTTAAAACACATTTTTGGGGGGTGGGAAACAAAAAACACATTTCTGAGAATGTGAAGTTATACCAACACTTAAAGAAAAATGAAGAATTTTCACTATCTGTTGAAAATGCCTGCTGTTGTTATATATAATAATAATTTATTTGTAGAAAATTATAAAAACAAAGAATAATGTAAGGCTTTGGAACCAGAGAGCCCCAAATTAAAAATCATGACTACATTTACTATTTGAGAAATATAACGAACTTACTGAGTCTTCTATACTTCTTCTGTTTGAGGATATAATAATACCTAATTCATCTTATAATTAGAAGATGAAATGCAACAATTCACTTAGAATATTATTAAACAAGCTGAACATTTGATACGAGAATGTAGTAGTAGGTATTCTATGTTCAGGGAGAGATCTTCTATTGCATAGATTTTCTTGTGAAGGAAATACAGAAAGAAAGAAAAAAAGCCTCTGAATCATTTCTTCATTCCTTACTCTTTATTAAAAGTGAATGAAGAAACTTTTTTGTCCCTGCTTTTTTGAGATCCTATCTCTTTTGAATCAAGTTCACTATAAGCTAACAAAAAAATAACATCTGTCCTGATCACACCTATGTGGAAAAGTAATGCTGACTACTTTGTCTTATTTTCCTTTTGATTCTTGAATTTTATGAGAAAGGTCAAGGTCTTATGTTTCCTTAAAGTCCATCTTTATGGAATACTACTCAGCAATCAGAAATGAAAAACTAGACTTAATCATGGGAACATGGATGGATCTGGAGGGGATTATGCTCAGCGAAGCAAGTCAGAAAGCAAAAGAAAAATACCAGATGGTTCCTCCCTTAGGAGGAACATAAGAGAACCAAAGGAGGATCAAGGAAAGGAATAAGAACAATAATAATAATAACAAT
>JAGFMF010012000.1:4960264-4977974 GCA_019455555.1 Galemys pyrenaicus
ATGGTGCACTGGTGAGATGGTGATGGGGAATACATGGGGATTACAATTAATGGCAAGTATATGTAAATTTTAAAATATTTTAATAAAAATAAAAAAATAAATAAAAAAAATAAAGTCCATCTTTAGATATTTTGTATTTTCTTTTACAAGTTAGAATTTAGAAACACTTTATGTAATTGTCCTTCAAGCATGTGTATACATTACTAATTTAAAATTATATTTAATAATGATAACTAAAAATTATAGAGTTTCTAGGACCTTATTGTCTGTGCTACATGAAAAAAAGGTATCAAAAATGCCATCCTAGAAACATTATTATTTGAATAGTGAAACTTAGAAATATAAAACATTAACAGATATCATGGCGTGATAATGACAAGAATATTAGTTATTTATATGACATTGTGTGACAGAGATGGTCAAATCAATTAGATACTGGTAGTGTTAAAGCTAAGGTCACATATTTAATTTTCATAAAGGCTAGTATTTGTCTAACTGGGAAAATTCTATTCTCTACTCACAGACAGTGTCCCTCACCCCAATCTGTTTTTTTTCAATTATGTGCCACTAATAGATGGAACTTATTACTGATAGTGGGTCACATGTGCTGCCTACTTAAATGAAGGATAGCAGGTCTAAGAGATAGTTGATAGAGGACAACTTGAGACCAATAGTACTAGAAAATTCCCTGATAACCTGTAATTCTCTTCAGGGAAAAAAATTCCAAATATTCTATGGGACACTTAGATGCAAACATTGTTCAAAAAGATGCAAACTTTATTAAAAAATATTCAAAACATTATACAAAGAAGTGATCAACTCAGTTCTTTTCTATAAACATGAATCATATAGAAACTGTATGGTTTTAGTATGCTTTATAAAGATTTTTTGAACTTATATCTGTTAAGACATTATCTCCTTTAGTTGTTTCTTAACAAAAGAAGACTTTAAAGTTTGCTATTACTGTTTATTAACTCTGTGTTCCTTTGTTTTATTTCTAAATCCTAATGGAATTTATAATATATCCTACTGCTGCCCAGTAATAAATATAAGGTACTAGAGCATATATGATTAACAGTCATATTGTAACAAACCCAGAGAGTAATTAGATACTGTTCTTACTCACTCATTAGTAAGAGAGCTAAGTTCTATATTCTGGCAAAGATCTGGTCCATGGTAATATGATAATATCAAGTCTATCAAACAAGATTTATAGTTTGGATGGTGGAAGGCAAAGACTTCTAAGCCCTAACTTCTTTCACCTCTTCCACAATTATTTTCTCTCTCTGTCTACACACACACACACACACACACACACATACACATATGTATGTATGTATACACACATATATTATATGGACATGTATATGACAGACATAGACATAGACATAGATAGCTAAAGTCAGCAAGCTGGTGACCCACAAAAGCTGATGGATACAAAAACAGGAAAAGAGCAATGTTTCAACTCAAAGACTGTCAGAGGAGCAAATTCTTTCTTACTTTGCCATTCTGTTCCATTATGGACTTCAATTAGACAATTATATAAAACCCACAAGTATGGGGGGGATATGGACAATTTTCGGATTCAAATGTTAATCTCCTTCAGAAATATTCTAACAGATAAACCCAGGGCATTATTTACTAAAATGTCTGAGTACCCCTTGGTTCATTCAAATTGACACATGAAATTAAATGTCACAGAGCACATTCTCTAAAACTATGCATAATCCTACAGTAATCTGACTAGTGGATAGTAGAGCAAGATTATCACCTACTTCATCTAAATGTTGCATTTCTATTAATACAACCTAATTTCAAATAACAATTTTTGGAAGTCATCAATGTAAAACACCTTTTCAGGGCCACACACAACTTTTCATACACCATATTGCATTTTCTTGATAATGAGATTGATCCTCTTTTCAAATGCTTATTTTCTACCTGACATTCTTCTTGTATGAAAGACTACCTATAATTTTTGACTATTTTCCCCTTAGTTATTTGACTTTTCCTGATTCATTTGTATGTGTTCTTAATATATTCTATATACTTACTTTGCAGTCATATATATTGCAATTATCCTAGCCCAGTCTGTTACTCTGTGTTTATATTCCTCTGATAAACTACAGTTTTTGGACAAAAAATTTTGTTTTCTCACATTTCCGGAAAATGGAAGTGTTAGATCAAGTTGCTGCCTAGGGCTAGTTCTCCTAAATCTTCCCTATTTGACTCATATTTGGCTGCTTTTTGTGATATTCCCCAGGGCCTTTTTCTCTGTGTATGTACATCCTGATAGCTGAACCTCTACTTTTTTATTTACTTGTTTTTATTGAAGTAACACTGTATGATAACATTATGTTTCAAGTATTCATCATTAAAAATGACACAGGCACATACTACCATTAAGCTCACCACTAAAAGTCAGTTCTGCTCTTCAGAATTCTTCCTTTGGAGCCCACTTTTATGTGGTATCTGGTTTTTGGATAAAGCACTGTTTTCCTATTCCTGTACAAAATAATGAAATTAGAATTATCTCTGGTTTTATAGTCCTTGGAGAATCAGCCAGAAATTATGATGCTAGATTACATTCAATTTTCTTTAATGACAAGAAGACTAGATTGATAAAAAGAACTTAGTTTGGCATACTAAGTTTATATAAGCATAAACTTAGATTTTACAATTTAGGAAATATTTATAACTCATACAATAAGATATTGTTTATTCTTTTAGAAGTGTGTTAATCTAAGTAACCTAGTAAACACATGTACTAAGCTTACACTTCTTCCTGATTCACTGTGTGACATGAAGACTATTCATGGTATGGAATCAATAGCTGAATTCACCTTTGAGTATCAAAAACAAACACAAGAAATTATTTATTATTAAATTTTGCGACTGAATGTCATAACATGCTCTTCCTCAAAAGTTCAAAAGGATATATTTTTTCTAATTTTGTTCACTGATATCTACAGCAATGATCACTATGCAGTAAATGTTTATAAAATATCTGAGTTTTATATTAAATGAAAATATACTAAATTAAATGAATTATACTAACTGCATGTTATCACACTACAGTCATAGTCACCTTCTATTTTTAATAGGCCCAGTTTCTTCAGTTTTCAACTACTTAACCTCAATTCTTCCTTATTCTCAAGGTCCTTGTCATACACCTGTCCCTAATTCATTGTATATGTCTCATACCTAACATTATTTCATTGAGGCCTTCTGAGTAGTGCAGTGAAAACATAGGCCTCTCTTCTGGTACCTTTTCAATAAAGTATTCTATGTTCTTCATAACATGCCAGTTTTGCTACATTAGAATATATGTAAAGATTGTATCTGTTCTTCTCAACCTAGATATGTAAATAGGAAAAATTAGATTTTAGAAATATACTCACTGGTACTTAAAAAAAAGCAATTATGTTCCTTATGCTTTGCTTACTGCTGAACAATTGATAACAGCTTACTTTCATGTACCTGATAGATGAAAAATAATGAACATCAATCATTCTTCTACCACCATATTATAAGAATTAGGTGGGAAATGTATATGGCAATATAATAAGGAATACAGAGAGAATATGTTTAGACTTCTGTTTTTAAGTAAAGACTTTTCAGGAAATGACATAAATAAAAAGCTTAAGGATGAGGCTGAAGTCATATAAAAACTTGGGGAAAGTTTTTTATGGAAAGAGAAAACCATATATGTAAGGCCCAACACAGACAAAGCAAGGTGTGTTTGAGAAATTATACATAGACAGGAGTCTAGGGTAAGGCCAGAGTTGTAAGCAGAGACCAGGTGAGATAGGGGCTGAGAAAAATTAATTTATATTATAAGAGCAATGGAAACTAAAGGCAGACATTTAAATTACTTCAGGGTTAACATGTCCATTAGACCCAAGATTAGAAGAGAGAAAGGGTGAAAGTACAAGTACAAATAAAAACAGATCTAGGGCCTCCCTGGTGGCGTAAGGGGTTGAGTTCCTTAGTATGGGTCTTCTACAGTCACTATAGCTTGAGTTGGATCTTGAGTCAGGGAACCCACATGGCTCAGCAGACCTTTCCTGTCTCACCCGCTACTCCCCTCAGCAGTGTATTTAAATTGATCTGCCTGTTCTGCTTCCCACTCTGTCTCTGGTGAGTCCTCTCAGCAACCTCCTCCAGCCCCCCACACCTCTGGCCTGTACCCCAGCTCTTGTATGCATAAATAAAATCTTAAAAAAAAAAAACGATCTAGACGAGATCAACCACAGGGGTCAAGGAAGAAAAAAAATAACAACAACAACAAAAATAACCAAAACGGGGAGAACACAATAAAACAAAATAAAAATAAACAGAAAACTACGAATCAGAGATTGTCTGCAGGGAAGCGGAAGGGAAAGGGATCAAAAAGAGGCCAGAAGAGCGCAGAGACTATGGTGATGGTACACAGTGAATTGGGTTGGAAATTCTATGGGGACTACACCTGAGAAAAGAAAGCAAATATTGTAAAAATAGTAATAATTAAATTTAAAAAAACTAATGTAGAATAATGGCAGTATAGAGAAACAGAAAGGGCTAGATTCCAGATATAATTTAGAGCCAAATTGACTGGACATAGCTATGTAATAATCATGTAATATAATCCTGATTATGCTGCCATATAATTTGTCATCCAAATGGCACAACTTTGAATGGAAAATGACATAGTATTAAGAAATTATACCTGCACAACAAGGAATTATCCAAGACAAACAGAGGGGTTTGGTCATCTCATATTTTTTTTTAATATGTGGAATTCAGGAAGGAAAAAGGAAATAAGGCTAAAAGGAGTTATTTCAGCAATCAAGACAATGATCTGAATGTTCAAAAATATTCAGTGGAGAAAGCATGGAAAGTTTTGGGCTTGTTAAATAGATGAGATATAACTTGAATTTGATCAGGATAGGAAAGACATAGTTACTATTTTTCATATGCTATGATAACTGCATGTTATCACACTACAGTCATAGTCACCTTCTATTTTTAATAGGCCCAGTTTCTTCATTATATTATTAATTTGTAGGATGCAAGTTTATTACATTTGCCTAGCATATTATAAGTCTTAAAATTATATATTAAAAAGCTAGTTTAGCTTTCTAGTTGCAGAAATGAACATTTAAAATTCTAGGTGTTCGATCTCCTAACAATTCCAAAGTGAATCATCATTTAATTATAACTACTTAGAAATAATTTAAAGAAAATTAGAGACAAAAATAATTTATTTTGTTGAATTTTTCTTGGAAAAAATGAAAGAACTGATGGCAAACATTATTCATGCACTAATAACTATTAGAATAGAAAATATTGATGAGTTTTTTTTTATGTAACTTGAATTTAAATGACTAAGGAGACTCAGAAAATTCCTATATCTGTTTGTTCCAGATTGAATCTGAAAGTCTATTTTCATCCAATTTCTTACCTTTATCAGTAGTGAACTATAAAGCCAGGATTACTGACCTAAGTGGACTATCAGACTTAGAAAAAAACCTGTATGTAACATAGTTGTGAATACAGATTACCAGGCGAGTGACTGTTATTTCAAGTTCAGTCGAGTTTGATAGGGCTTTTATGACTGGCTCAAGAAATGAATTACTAAGCTTCATCTTTATAGAGAATCTGTTCACTGTACCCTTAATGTGAAAGTCAGATTGAAAATTCATATCCATAGCGAATACAGTAAATGGAATTTTTCCCACAGATTAGAAAGTGGAATTATTATTAAGAACTGTGCCCATTCAAAAAATTGTTTTGATGTAAGAGCTCTGATATGACAAATCTTATCTGTTTATTTATGCTTTACCTTCCTACATTTTGATCATTGTTTGAATGTATAATAGTATGCACATTTGCTGTCTGATGGATGAGTTTTCTATAGATATAGTACAGATAATGAAAAAATGACACAAATACTTAAAAGACACAAAGATTTATGAATAAATAAGAAAGCCTGAAATGCTACGTTAAAAAATACAGTGGGATAATTTGAGACAAATATTTTGACTTAGTTTCACTATTTGAAATGAAAATTTCAATTATACATAGAGGATTTGTTTCTGATTGTTTCTACTTTTTATTTTTCTGTTTGAAATCTTTTAGTATTGCTACATGACTAAACAAGTAATTGCAGAGGGTATTTTCCAGTATGACTCTGATCCATATTCATTAATAATTTGTAAAACTTTTATTGAGGAATAAGGTAGACAGTGTATGCAATCTAATATGACTTTTCATAAACTGAACACACCTGTGTGACCAGCATCCAGATCAAGCAACAATGTTATCAGGACTTGCACTGAGGCAATCAATGGTAAAGGCTTTTGTGACTAAATGTATTGAAGATGTTACTTTTGTTTTGAACAATATGAAATAAACTCTGACACATGAACCTTTTGGGATGACTGCCTTCATGTAATATTGCATTTGTGAGCATCCATATCAACAAGGATAGTCATAAAATGCTCATCCTCACTGCATACTACTCTCCCATATGTAAATAAATACTCTGTGTATTATACTACTTTTGGGAATATGGGTGGTTTCATATTTTAACTATTATATAGATGGTTTCTCTAAACACTCTAATAAATGTACTTAGTGAACATACATTAACAGTTCTGTTGAGTATATACTTAGAAGTGGAATCTCTCGATGCCAGTGTAAATAATGATCAATGTTAGTAAATTGTGCAAAATTGAATTTCAAAGTCATTTATCAATTCAAGATCTCACAACCTTATCAAGATTTGGCATTAGCTTCTGTTTCATTTTAGTGGTAATAGTAACACATTATAGTTAATTTAAAAATATCTTGAAGATACTCATTTTCTACATCAATTTAAAGATTTCAAAGCACACTACTCTACTTTTACACAGGGTTAGTGTAATAAACACATGATTTTTCACCCTTTTCTTTTCTCCAGGGGAGAGGAGAGAGAGAAACTTGATTATTTTTTTTTCCCCATACATGCTCTGAGTCAGAGATAGAGTTGCTCAGAAGAATTATTTTGTATACTTACTTTCATTTTCCAAAATCTTGCAGCTGGCAGGGCCATCTTACTAACAATGTCCAATAGTACGTAGAGAGATGATATAATTCATTTCCTAGCCAAAGCTTAAAGAAACTAAATAATGACTCCACAACCATCTGTTTACTAAGCCTGTACTGAGAAAGTTTTGTAGTTGGTACAATCAAGAAATAAGACATTAATGAATAAAAAGATACCCTGTGTTCATGGACAGAAACAGGTACCATTCACTTACAATACTGCACATGCTTCAGAGGTAGAGGTGCACACCTCTTCAGATGTATGTTACTATGCCACCTCCACTACAATCCCTTTTAAAATCCTAGCTGCCTTTTTTGTTTTCGTAGATACTGACAAACTGATTCTAAAGTTCATATGTAATTACTAAGAATCTAGAATGGTCAAAACAATAAAGAAGAACAAAGTTAGGTAAGGATACTCACATTCCCCAATTCCAAAATTTATTACAAAACTATAGTAACCAAGAGCATGTGGTGCTAGCATTAAAAAGATACTTATATTTTACCTATCAAATAGAAATTAGATAATAAACATATATATTCATTTGATTTTTACTAATTCATTTTCTTGTTACAAAATTTTGGACAGTATTTGGTTTCTCTCCTCAGGTGTAGTCCCCATAGTTCTATCTCCCAAGTCCCTTATGCTCTTCCTTTCCCTGTTTTGACTCTTCTCTTTTCCCTTCCCCTTCATTGCTGTATGCCACAAGCTTGTAAGTTTTGTCTTTTTCCTAACTCATTTTATTTTTGACAATTATGTGAAGAAATGCAATAGAAAAAGAATGGTCTCTTCAACAAATGGTGCTCAGACGACCCAAAGTCCACATGCAAAAAAACAAAGTTGATTTCTATTTCATATACAAAAATTAATTCAAAATTTCTCATAGGCCTAAAGGTAAGAGCTGAATCTACAAAACTCTTGAAGAAAACATAGGAATAAGCCTTCCTAACCTGGGTAAGCAATGGTGTCTTTGTTAGAATACCAAAAGGATTAGCAATAGGAGGAAAACAAGACTTACTGTTCAAAGGACCATCAATATAAAAAAAATAAAATCCACTGAAAAAAATAATTAAGTCATGATTGATGACAGATTTGTATCCAGAGTATGTAAACAAAGCTTATAGCACAATGTAAAGAGACAAGTACTCCAATTTTGAAAAGGGCAGAGGACTAGAAATACATTACCCTAAATAAAATATGAATATAATTTTTAAAATTCTCAATCTGTTATGGATGATGACATTGAGAATGAATTGCCTTGTGGGATGTAGGCCAGCGGTAGGGGAGTGGGGAGATGAGAGGATTCACCAGAGACAGAGAGACAGAGTGAAGAGCAGAACAAGTGTATCTACTGAAATACACTGCTGAGGGAAGCAGCAGGGGAGACAAGAGAGGTCTGCTACACCATGTGGGTTAGCTCCCTGGCCAGGAATTGAACTCATGTTGCAGTGACTGCTGATAGCTTAATAGCACTGAGACTTTAACTCTCATGCCACCAGGGTGGCCCTGAAAAGCACAATGTTTATAGTAATATGTTTGTTCAAACTATGGTGGGCATTATCAGAAATAATGTCAAAATCATAAGGAAGTACATACCCCTGGACCTAGCAATATAATCCAGGTTATAAAGAAAATATAAATTTGTTTGCCTAAAATTTATACTTCTGGTTATTGATCAAATATTAAAATTAGAGGTGCTATAAATACAGACATGCTTAGAAAAATATAACTGTCCCTGTGTTGGAACAATATTTAAATTATAGAAACCATATTGCCATGAAAATATATTGGCATAATATGTATTACTGTAATAAAAAGCCATTTCAAAGCATATGTAAAGTGGTTATGTATCATACATATATCCATTGATACAGTTGCAAATCATAGTGAGAGGGGGGCTAAGAGTATATGTATATAATGATATTAACAACATAGCTACTTAATTATTTGCAGATTATTTTCTAAGGAAACAAATATTCTATTTTTCCAAAGAAAGTATCAGACTATTATTGTTGTCAGATGCTAAAAATTATACGTAAGAAGTCTCAGTTGTACCCTTAATATTATGCACTTTAACCTCAAACTTTATCGAATAGTAATTTCTACCCTTTGACTGAGGAGCAAAGCACTTAAAGAAGCAATATTTTCAGAAGTGAGCATTTTGACATAGGAAAGAAATGTTTTCTGAGGTTGTCATGGCTCTGCAGCAAAGTTTTGGATACAATTATGATCTCAGCTATCATTTATGGAATAAAATAGTATAAAAACATTGCCTTACATTTTCTTAAAATCATGAATTTATGATATAAGAAATAATGCAAGCTCTACAGTAGTGATGCTATATTTCATAGACTAGATTATGTGAAGTAACAAATTTAGAAATCTGCAAGTCATTTGTGCTGGATTAATATCAGGTCTGGAGATTTTTTTTTTCAGAATATACAACTTATTTATAATGTATGAAAACTGAACAAAATATATATATATGTGATGAAAGACATCTCCTTTTTCACAATCCCATATATCATCTATTATTATTTCAATTTCCTTCAAGATTTATGTAAACTAGATAAATATTTTCAGCAGAGAAAATATTTCATGTCTTTTGTGGAAATACCAACCTCTTTGGAAATGACTAAGAATGCACATAAAGAAACATAAAAATTTGTGAGTATGTGAATGTTTACAGTATATGAGATGCAGTCACCTATTGCAACAAAGCATAGATCCATAAATGTGGAAAAATTTTTAAATTTTCACTTTTGCTTCACATGTCTTTTTGCTTCAATAATGGACACACAGTATATATAGTATGGAGAAATAAACATGCACTTTGTAATTTGACACACTTGAGTATCTCTGCCCCACCACTGATAGATTATAATACATTTGCAAATTTTCTTAACCTCTTTCAGGTCATTTCCTATCTATAAAAGTAAACACAATAGTATTTACTGCTCAAAACTGCCTAGAAAATTGAACGATATAATCCCATTAAGTAGGTGTTCAGTGAAAATATCTAATACATCATTAGCTGTTTTCCCACTAAAAACAGAGGAAAAATAGTCCTTTCTACAATAACACTAATTTTGAAAACACAGTTTATTCTAAATCTGAGGAATAATTTGAACTTAAAAATCTTTGCGTTTGCTTATAGATATAATTTTATCCATGAGAGATAGTAGGTAAATGCATAAAAGTATACCTAGCTGAAGCATCCCATAGGCATAGCATCTTACATCCCAAATACACTGAATGTGTGTGTGTCCACGTGTGCATGGCACACCTACTCACATCTGATGTTATGACTTAGCAAAGTAATCTCAGAGAATCCCCTTCTACCACTTATCTATAACTCACGAGCTACAACCCTACCTATGACGACTTCCACAAGCAAACTTCAGGTCTTTTTCAATGTACAGTACATTAATTCACTATGATATCTGCATATTTCCTCACAACTTGACATGTATGCAACTGTGTTAGTGTTTCCATTATGGCTATATTTTTACTATTGTTCTAATATTTAATCTTTTCAGATTGCTACAGCAGAATACCAGACAGGCTAGCTTATTAAAAAAAAATTCTCACACGTCTGTGTACTGGAAGTTTAAGATCATTGTGCCAGTATGGTTGGGTTATGATGAAGACCCTCTTCTTTCAATATCTTACTACGTCCTCACATGTGGAAGAGATGTGGGATATCTCACCCCTTTTTTATTAGGACACTAGTCCCATTCATGAGGGCTCAGTCTTCATGACCTAATCCATTGATGAAACTTTTGACTGTTGTGTTGCCAACCCCATTAGAGAGTGACATTTTTATTGTACGATTTAGCAAAACACAGTTTTTTTTAGAGCATACATGGCATATTATATAATTATAATAGTGAATAGCTACTATGCATAATCACAAAAGTCAATGTGTTTGCAATTTCTCCTATATTTAAAATTTGTTTTTTTTTCATTGAACACACATATATTGAAGTAATAAACACCAGCAGTTTAGGGAATTAGAAAACATAGGTTTACCTATGCCTTTCTTGAATAATCCCCAATTAGACACTTCTGAATATGCCTCAATTCTCATAGGATAAATTACTGAATTTCCTTGAGCGTTGAAGACAGAAATATTTTCAATATACATATCTATGTTAGTTAAGCTTCCAGCATCCAAAACATGTAGCACTTAATACAGTAGATGCATAAACACATCGCCCACTCATCAAGAAAGGACTTGCTGCCAAAATGCAGATAGTGGTCAGCATGAGACTTTTAACTGTCAACTCTTTCAGGGTCAGCCACAGCTGACAGAACAGTCAACAGAGGCACATCTTTCCCAAAGAAGTTCGTATCTATCAAATAAGCAAGATGAGATAAAAAACACTTAGTCACTTGGCCTAATTTGAGGAATATCATGGTTAGTTATGCTCTAGAACTTTCAACAGGTTTGACTTTCTCAGGACTGTTCTATAGTTTGACTTCTTCCTTGGCCCAATCCTGTTTCTTCCTTTCCACTCACTGGTGCTAACCAGTGACAGAGATATACTTCTATTCCATCTCAACCTGCTAATCCTGGAAAATTTACCCTATAACAGATAACTCTTCACTTGAAAGAAAAGGAACTTATCCAAAGGAAAAGTTGTAGATAATAATGTAAAAGAGGGCTTTCCTGGTAGCCTAGGGGTTAAGTCTCAGCACTAATATCACAACTGGGAAGGCCCACTGTGTTGGCCTGAGTTTGATTCCCAGTCAGGGAGGGGACTCACATGGCACTGCAGGCCTCTCCTTTTTGTCTCCCCTTAGCAGGATATTTCAGTAGCTGTGACTGTTCTGCTCTCCAATCTGTTTCTGGTGAATCCTCTCATCCCCACCACCTCTGTCTTGCACCTCAGTTCTTCTACACAAAGATAAACAAAATCTTTTTAAAAATGTAGAACAGTATTGCAAGTATATCAATAATGAATGCATGTAGTAATTTATCTCAAAATAAGGTTAATAGTACTGGAGAGTATGGTTTTTTGTTTTGTTTTGAACAAATAACTATCTCCAAGTATTCAGAATGATTTAGACATTTAATAACATGCTTATAATGTTGAAGACTTTGCATCATTGATTTTTCCATTCTCCTATTTGTTGTTGTCGGCAGTACTGAAACTCAAAGTAAGTTTGATATGGATCATAAAACTTTCCAAGAAAACCAGTGTCATATATTTATCCTTACAACTTAAATACAAGATCAGATGATGAATGCTTCCTGATTTAAAAATCTTAAACAAGGGAGTGGAACAATTGTTAGAGGGATGCTTGAGGCTAAGACTGGGTATTAGGAAGTGTTAACAAACAAAGACATTTTTGCCAATAGCTTCAAAATTCCATTTTTGTTACATTGTGACAGATACAAGAAATGTTTTTTCTTTTCAACTAAAAATGTGTGCAGATCACAGTTTCCTTCTTGTTTTCAAGCAAGCTTGATTTCTGATAGAAAATTTTCTATGAAGCGTAACTATTTTCCTATTACTGCCTTTTCTTTAGAATGAGTTTTTATCTTATCATTCATCTTCTAGTGAAGCAGAGAAGTAAATCAGTAATAAGTGTTATACATTTTTACATAGTATAGAAAAGGGAGAAGCATGTGGAACTTGCATGTTCAATAAACATGACATAGATTGCCATCAAAATGTAATTTGTTTTTTTTTTTTGGTCATTCTATTGTATTCACTGGTGGTGATCTTACCCTACAATTAGATCTCAACTTTGGCAAGTCTATAACTTTTCCGTTCACTCATATATAGTAGTCCTATCATCACATGAAATCAGAAATTCTCAACTAAAAAATTAGAATGCTTAGTCCCACATAATACTAAAAACATGGTCAGCATTACATTTTTTCTCTTCACTGCTTAGGCCTGGTTTTGGCTAGAAGCCTGCTGTGGGAAAGAGGTATTGTTATTACTGTCCCTGTTTAGCAATATAAAATAGTAAATTGGAAAGATAAAGAATAACTTAAATATCTCAGTTAAATAACTTATTATATATGAACACTGGTATAAACTTGAACTTTGCATTACCACAAGTTATTATGCAACTTGATTAAGGAAAAAAAAATAAAATAATAATTGAAGGTGGACTCCATACTCTTGTATTAGATATGTATTGGTGAGGACTTTAGTTTCTCCACAGGCCACTGGCTGAAGGAACACCTCAGTTCTTGCCAATTAGACCTCTCCATTGGCACAGGACCTCTAACAAGCTGATTAACTGAATTTCATCAGAGGGAGAAAAAGGGAAAGAGGTGAAGAGCAAGAGACAAGTCAGTCTTTATAACCTAATCTTGGCATAACGTTCCACCATTTTTATCATATTCTATTTGCTGGAAGCAAATAATTAAATCTAGTATACACTCGATGGGAGATGACACAAGAGCATTCATGAATCCTAGGAGATGAAGATTATTGGGAGCCATTTCAGAAGCTGACAATTAACAATACCCTTCCTGTTTTAATACTCTTTGATTTCAATGACTACTTCATAAAATGATAAAGCATCTACTATTATAAATTACTGATATCATGAATTGTAATCCATGCCATTGTTCATACTCCTACTGATGATTAAGAAACGTTAGTTTGGGAAAGCTGCATGAGTTTATTCCTCAGAATAAGTCAATGGAAAATATCCTATTTTCAAAATACCCTACAATTAATTAGCACTTCTACCTGGATCTACCAATATAAGAAATAAACTGGAGGAACAAAGTAAACAACTGAAAATATAAGACAACAAAAGGGGAAGAAAAGATTTTTTTCCCCCTCTGAGGACTTCTGAGAAAAAAAAAATGACAAGAGAAAGGGTAGGGATGCTGAGTTACATAAAAAGGAGGACTACATAACATTTAAAAGCTGGTTATAAATAGGAAGTGAGGATATAAAGTAACAAAGGAAGACCTGCTAATGATAGGTTTTGGCTGGTCTTGAATATGTGAACTTTAAGTTTCATTGCTGAAATTTTAAGTTCCACAGCAAAATAACATGGATTTGCCATTTGGAACATGAATCTGATATTTTGTAATGTAAAATAAAACCCTGAAATTCCATACTATAGAAGAGTAACAGTTTTGTAATTATTAAAATTAATCCTTAAAAGTTTGACTTGGTCATCTAAATGTCTGTGGGAAAGTGCCCATTTAGCTCTTCTGACTCTTTCCTGATTGGGTTGATTCCTTTCTGTTTAGTTGTGATTTCTTTGTAGATAGCTGATATCAATCCCTTATGAGATACATGATGAGCAAACATATTTTTCCAATCAGGAGGCTGTTTCTTGGCTTTAGTTACAGTTTTTTTGCTGTGTAGAAGATTTTAAGTTTGAGGCATCCCAATTCTTTATATTCTCTTTTGGTTTTCTTAAAACTGGGGATGAGTCCACAAAGACTTCGATGAACAAGCACATAAGAAATGTTTATAAGCACTTATGATCAGAGAATTGCAAATCAAAACCACAATGTGTTACCACCTCACACTGGTAAGAATGGCCCATATCAAAAATACCAGAACATCAAATGCTGGCAAGGATGTGGAGGAAAGGAATCCTCTTACACTTTTGGTGGGAAAGTACACTGGTCTATACCCAGATACTTGATACTTGAGAGGCACCTGGAAAATTAAAAAAA
The DNA here is from genome assembly GCA_019455555.1 of Galemys pyrenaicus. Taxonomy (NCBI): domain Eukaryota; kingdom Metazoa; phylum Chordata; class Mammalia; order Eulipotyphla; family Talpidae; genus Galemys; species Galemys pyrenaicus. The sequence continues at coordinate 4,975,003 of JAGFMF010012000.1, forward strand.
AAAAAAAAAAAACAATACTAATTTTAAAGAAAACCTGCACTCCATTTTTTTTTTGTTGTTGTTGTAGCACTATTTGGCTAAAGCCAAGCTATGGAAAATAGCTAAGTATCTAAAAAAGAGATGAGTGGATCAAGAAATATATATACACAATGGGATACTACTCAGTGATCATAAAAGATAAACTCAGCAATTTGTGGCAACATGAACAGAGATATGGATAAAGCCAGGCTAAGTAAAATAAGCCAGAAGGAGAATATAAATACCAGATAGTGTTACTTATGTTTGGAGGAATCTAGAGAAACCAAAGGATCAGACAAATCCTTAGATCAACTGATCATGTAAATAAGCCATCCAGAAGTGTAAGGGGAGTAGAGGAACGAGAATATGGTAGGGAGAACACACAATTAACTATGGTGGACAACTATGGATGATTTGGTGATGAGTGTTCTATGGTACCTACATCTGAAGAGGGAGGTCTTATGTTTCCAAATAACTAATAAGGATGTAAGTTAATAGCACTTCAGTAAAATATTTTTAAAAAAGTACTGACTTAAGTAAACTTCATGCAAAATAGAAGTCTATCAGAATACTTATTTTAAGAAAGATGAAGGACAAATATAGGGGTAAGCTGAGTCTATGATCAAAAGAGGAGGCTCTGCACAGTTCATATGTGTTTGGAAAAGGGAAATTATATTGGCTATGAAAGAGAGAGGGGAGGAACTGAAGCCATACTGCAACCAATATCTGTACCACCTTCAGAAGGTACAGAAGATGCATATTTCTATATACTGACTGATAAATTATGACTGACTCAGTGAGTAAATTGTCACAAAATAAGTGAGCAAATTCAGTTTCTTACAATGATCCTGTTATTCGAGCTTAATAAATACAATTTACCAAAGCAAACATTGTAACTAATGTCATTTCTTACAAGCACAGTTTCAAGGTTACTTGTTTTAATCTTTGAAAACTAGATGTTAAACAATTCACTGTCACAGAAAAACAATTTCCCATTTTAGTAAACAAAAATTTAACTGTATGATAAAAAGATAGAAGTAAACATTACATCTGTTTTTGATAATTTATGCAAATACTTCGTTTCATTTAAAAAGGGATGCACAACCTGAGAAAAGAAAGCAAACATTGCTAAAAATGTCTCCCAGTAAGTGCGCTCTGACTTAAGTTCAGGTCTGTCTGACTATAAAACTTTCTCTCTCTCTCTCTCTCTCTCTCTCTCTCTCACACACACACACACACACACCCCGTGCATTCATTGAAATGCCCTAAAAAAATGTCATCTCAGTAACAATGAATACCTATAAGAGATACATTGTGGTCTGTGGTCTCCATTAGGAAAATTCACAAAACAGAACAAAAAATAAAATAAAAAAGGGCTGCACAAATCACATAAAGACTATGTTTTGTATTCTAACAAAGACTGTCAATGACTTCTTTGAAGAGTCACTGAAACTTGCTGCAAATGATTTATCAAAAATTTTAAAGATGACATGCCAAATAATTTGGCATTTATCGTAATTATTTTTGCAAAAATAAATTAGAGCATATTTAAGGTCAAATTAATTTTTGCTAATAGGGTTTTATACCTAGTTTGAATACTAAACAGAGCTGTAAACAGAATGTAAAAAGGAAAGGAAAAAGAGAGATTAATTTACATTACAACATAGTATCTTTCTTCATTTATATATGTCTACTAATTTTAATATGTATACTGATAACCATCATGTGACATGCTAGCAACATATCTGGCATAATTTTAGTTAAATCCCAAAAGCTGAAAGTTGTTACTACCTCAAGAAAGATGAGATATGGTGTAGGAATAAGCTGAGTCTAACATCATAAGAGGGAGTTCTGCATAGTTCACATTTGTTTGGAAAAAGGAAATTATAATCACTATGAAGGAGAGAGATGGAAGAATTGAAACATGCTGCAAAATGCCTAGACAGTGGCATTTTATTGGGCAGAAAATTACAAGTAACTTTAGTTACTATCATGTTTCCCTTTTAATCAAAGTAGCTAATTTGTTCTCTAATTGCATAAGTACAGCAAAAGATTAGAAATGCAAGTTCATGTTTTTACAGATCCAGAAACATCATAGTTCAGATGTTGGTTAACATGGCTTAAATGTATTTGCTGTGCGCAAATTATAACAAGGTCACAATACCACGTTAAGAAATAATTATATGCATGTTAGAATAATTTGAGCATTGTCTTTCTGATGAACATCTGATCTCAACGGGTCCCTCTGAAGAGAATACATTCCATTCTGGGTCACACCTGCCAAGCCTTCCACATCAAAACCTGTGCACCTGCCTCTGGTCCATCTCCCAGATAGTACATTTTTAACACATCATCTGCCAGGGGGAAAAAGATCGCATAACAGAAGCTTGCTTCAAATGAAAAGATTTTCTGCTGAGAGGATTGGGAATTATGCTTCCAGACTGGCAGATGATATGGAAGCATAAATCTGAAACCCATTCTTTTATGTCATCTGGTTTGAGAAAACTCCATTGCCATTTCAACCCTGAATGTTATCCATATAGTTGTTCATTAACTTACTTTAAATAAATAAATTTCAAGCTACATTATTTAACTATGAAAGTTTTTAACCAGATTTAAAATAGGATCTCAACCATATAGATTCATAAAATGATGGTGCATGGTAGAATTTTTCTTTTGTATTTTTTTAAACAAAATTTAATTTGGGCTTTAAATGTACCTATCTGTATTACCTTCTGCTATTATGTGGTTATTCTTCAACAGTCTATAAAATAGATAATAACTGTTGTTAACTAGATAGTACCATTTGTTCAAACTAGCAGAAGACTGACACTTTGGAAGGATTGAAAACCAAATCATATGGTGGACCAGTTTTGCCAGCACCATTTATTGAATAAGCTATCTTTGTCCCATTGCAGATTCTTTGCTCCTTTGTCAAAGATCAGTTGTCCATA
>JAGFMF010012000.1:4984763-5097572 GCA_019455555.1 Galemys pyrenaicus
GTGTCCTTTGCTGTACAGAAGCTTTTAAGTTTGATGTAGTCCCACCTGTTTATCCTCTCCTTCACTATCTGTGCTTTAGGTGTTGTATCTCTAAAGATGCCATTGATGTGTATGTCATGTATGGTTTTGCCTACTTTTTCTTCTAGATATTTTATGGCTTCAGGTCTTATGTCTAAGTCCTGAATCCATTTTGAGTTGATTTTTGTGCATGGTGAAAGGCAATATTCTTGGTTTAAACTGCATACACTTTGGGTTAAAATACCTTCACACAGAGATACCCCCAATTGTGCACTTTCTGCTTATAAAATATGTCTCATGGAAATATACTAGTATTGCCAAATTGTAGATTTTCTAATTCTACACATTAACATTATTTTTTATTTAAGAGTTGTAGAAGTACTTGGATCATTGTTTATGCTGTTTGCATAATTTAAATATGCAGTGTTTATTTCTAAGAAACAACAATTAAGATGTTTGTCTACTCACCTATAAAAATGATCATTACCTTATGGGGTGTGTGGGAAAAACTCGGTAATGTATGTAAGTATATATAATCAGATAGACCCAATAAACGTAAATTAGTAGTAGTAGTAGTATTTTTTTCAGGAAAATATGGTTGAATATTTCAAGGAAGATAAGGATAGAAAGTACATAATTAAACAAAGAATCTCAAATAATTTAGCCAATATTTTCTCCTGCTCGATTTTGATATTAATGCCATTATAGGCCATGTTAAAGTTAAAACCATTCTTGTTAATTTAATGTCATATAGTAACCTGTTCCTTAAAGCTTAAAAGAATAAGTCTATAAAACAATACAGACTGTAAAACTGATATTACAAATATACACATAGACCTATATAACCTATGATGGAGAATTATGTATATAGATTGGAAAGGATTCTTTGTGAATGCAAGTGATTTTGTTTAGCAACTGTGTCTCCCGCAAACATACTACTTTCAAAGCTCTCATGAATAAGATTGGGAAGAAGGATGTGCGAGATGATGCCTGTTGCTGGAATACTCTCATTGTTATGTTCAATCCAGTAAGTCCTGGATGAACCAAGTCATGGGAAGGCTGAATCCTCCAGAAAAACCCATTATCGCCTAAATGTAATTTTCTTATCCACCATCCTCTTAACAAGTTTCTTTTCTTCATGGTGCACAGAGCTTATGTAATTCTGAATTGCGGTTAGTGAAGCACATTTGAGAAAAGCTGAACAAACTTACAGTGATTAGTATAAGCAAACAAAAAATAAAACTTATCTCCAATAATGCTAAAACAAAAATATTTGTAAAACAGCAATTTCATCCCTGAATAAAAAGAACACAAAACACAGAAATAACAAAAAGAAGGTGAACAACAATAAACATGTCTTAATCAACTTGAAAAAAGGAGAAAAGAGTCTTGGCTAGATGTACCCCATACTAAAATTGGAAAATACAAGGAAAATTAAAATTCCTCATTTTTTCCCTTAATAATTGATCTTTGTCTTAAACCTTTATCTTGATAGCTAGAAGAAAAAGTTAACTAAATATCAGTAAGCTAAATTTTCTTCAATCCAACTATTGAAATAAATGTTTGGGCTCTTTAAATTATCAAATTAACATTATGGTTAGTAATACATTATTACAACTTTGTTATATGCTATTATTCCATTATTTTATATTTTATTATTTATATTTACTTTAAATAATTAATAACCAATAACACACTTTCAGATTAAATAAGTTTAGCATGCACAGATGCTTTTCGATTAAAAATTGCTCCATCTTTCTATTTCTTCCTATTTTTCTCTATTTTTGAGGGAAAACATTTTAATTAAATTTACAATTAAGATAAAAAAATACAATTCAAAATTAAATTATACAACTAAATTAAATTCAATAATTTAATTAAAATAATAAATAATATATTGGGAGAAAGAAGTCAAAACAAAACAGAGTCATTGACTGATTCTAGCATGTTCCATGGGATAGTATCTCTTTTACTTTTGTTTCTCTACAAATCCTAGAACCAGAGAACTGTTTGATTTTCTTATTGTCTTTCCTATAATACATCCTTTGACCACTGAGTACCACACTTCAGAGCAATATTGTTAAAGATTAAAAGTGATTTTTCTACTTACAAGTTAATTCTAGAAGTTCAGTCTTACTCTCTTGACCAAGACCTGATAAATGGACATTTAAGAAATCATATCACTATTGCATATTCATTTTTCATAAGTATACTTTGCAAAAATTGATCAAAGTAAAGCACTTTTACATACAGAATAATTATACCCATTTCTTAAATTACATAACAGCAGTTAAAAATTTATAGGTAACAACTGATTACATTCTTTTTGCCAAATACTACTGATATGAAAATACCTTGAAGGTATATTGGTAAGTGAAAAAATGCACATCACAGTATAGAGCGATAAAATATCCCACAAGTAAAATGTTTATTTGAAGACAGAACGTATATATAGTTATGTTTACTAAATGCATAGGGAAAGGATAGAGTTAACAATTTGCTATCCTTACAAAACAAATTGCTATTCTTAGTCAGTGACTGTGTCTGGAAATAGGGAATGCATCAGTTAGGAGATTGAAGTTGGTCATATACATAATTTTGCTCAGTGTAGCCTGTTGTTTTCCAGAACAAAGTCACATATTAGTTGCAGACATTTTTAAAAATGAGAAAAGTAAATAAATCACCTAAATATATATTTAATTGACTTAATAAGAAGATTTCCATTAAGATTCTGGAGGGAGAATATGATGATACAGGCCGCTAAATATGCTGGTGTCAAACCCATACATTCATTTCTGAATTTCTGCTATGTGACAATTAAAAGCTATTTTCTCAGAAAAGTGATCTGTTGCTAGGATTCCAGATTGGGTAATGTAGAAAATGTTGAGGAAAATAGTACAAAAGAGGTTCTATTTACACAGCATGAAACGTAGATATTCAAGCAGGGTCAGCTGACATAAAATGAAAGCTTCAAACACATTTTTCACTTAAATATAGTTGACAAGCAATTTGAGTTTTCAAGAAACTGCCTTTAGAATTTAATCTTAACTTGAGGAAGCTCAAATGTCTGTATGTTATGAATCATGAAACTACTCTCCTAAAAAAGATATATTTAAAGTTATTTCAGGTGCTGTGGAGTTTGTGATTTTTTTTTTAGAGGAGCAATAACATTTAGATGACAGAAATTTCTAAGGCATTAATTTCAATGTTATTTTTAATATTTCATTTATGGAACTTTTGTCATTTATTGGTGAAAATGATTTTATTCAAGGTAGATAAATTGCTTTTAAAAAGATGCTAAATAACTACAAGATAGACACAAATGGAAAGCTGCTTACTGATCTTTTTTAGATTCATGAAATTATTTTAAATGTCTTGCAGGCACTTATTGATATAAAAATACTTTTTGATATTCATTTTGTGCATGCTATTTTATGTATCCTGATTTATTTCTCTCCTAATTAATCAAGCATAAATAATTTAAAAATGATATTTGATTACAGCTCTAGCTTTTTTCTTTTTGTATACTTTGTAGCATTCCTTTGATACACACACATATAAATGCATGTATCACATTTCTTTTAATTAACACCTATTGAAAGATGCTATGAAAAATACATAAAGGTAAATGTGCAAAGGGAACTTGTTCATAATTTTAAGCTTATTTCAGTTGCATTGAAACACTATATGACATTATTTAAAAATGCAAGCGTTCATTTAATACACATTTTCATTTGCTTTAGGATTTCTACCAACTTGTTCCCTGTTAATTATTAATAAAATCAGTACAATCTGATCTTTCATAGTCCATTTCAAGAACTCCACTAGGTTATATTTACTATTAAAAGAAATTACAAAGATTTATATTTAGGGTCATCCTTGTGTGATCTACAAACCAGCCAAGGCCAGTTCTTCAGAGTCCACAGACAGGCAAAATGTTGCAAACGTTCTGAGACACTTGTGCATAGTGGGGAGGCAGTGCAGCAAAGGAGAGTAAAAATGCCATGACATTTCCTTCCATGTTGAACTTGCCTTTTTCTTGTTCAGGCATTTGCTTAGTTGCTATAGATTTTTGACTGGCTTCTAAAACTTCTATATTTATTTTACTCAGTCTGTGGTTGTTTAGTTGATGTTTTTGTTTAGAAATAAAAGCCTGGAGTTTCCTGTCAAGTTATTTTTTTAATGTAATCTAAAACACTACGGAAAGGTCATAATGATTTCTCATCTTCACTGGTTACCATAAGTCTGATTGTTTAGTTATATGTTCTCTTTAGGACAAAAAAAAAGCACTTTGGTAGAGCAAAACAATCTCTTAACATATTACTTGCATGGGGGAATTCAACTTGCCAATATCTTTATTCTTTCCATACACAACAGGAATGCTGATTTAGTGTGATCTCTCTCTCTCTCTCTCTCTCTATATATATATATATATATATACACACACATACATACATACACATACATATATATGCATGTATACATACATATATATGTATGTATATATATGCAATTGCTCTAGTTACTTGGAAAATAAGTGTTCCTTCACAAGTAGAATGGTCATTGCTGTCTGTTTTGGATTGAAAAATCATTTGTCTTTACTCATGTGGCGATACTTGATAACTCACATATCTATCACATTCTCCACAGTCTTGAAGATTTAACACAATAGATCAATCTAGTTTAGGTTTCTTTTGCACTTCCTTTTTGATTGTTTCTGGTGGCAGATTAGGGAGAAGTAGATAGAAGCACTAGCTCACAACATAAAATAAGTCATGTTGTAATTATGCTGTGATAGCAAATTTGTATCTCCTATTTATAAATATAAATTACCAGCAAACTATCATTTTTGTTACCATGACTGCAGTTTTACTAGTTAATGGCAGATATTTTTCAGTAGCAAGACTTATACTAAACCTTTATATATTCATATACTAAACACACACCAAGTATAAATATAAATGCAAATGTATTACAAGACTTTATAGTCTAGTTTTCAAGAGTGGATTCTGTCACTACACTTCCTGAGTTTAAATTCCAGCTCTACTGTTTACTCCTTCTGTAACTTTGAATACAACCTATCTGTACCTTATGATTTCAGATGTAAAATGTGGATGAAAGTTGCATGCAGTAAAATTTTTTATTATAATTAAATTACTTAATACCTATAAAACACATAGACTATTTCCTATTCTATTTCCCCTATAAATTTTATACTGTTTGTGCACGTATAAGCCTATGGTATTGAATTTGATATGCCTGTGTATGTATATATGTCTGTATATATTTATTTGTCAAAAGTAAATGAAATGCCTAAGCTGAATTTCACTTATATTCAAATGTTTATCAATTCTTTAACTTCACATTCTTGCTTTTCTACATGAATCTTAGTTTCTATACATGATTACATACAAATACCTATTTATTATCCATCAAAATAGTGCCATTAAAAGACTGAGTTCAACTAGTCATTTTTGTACTCTAAATGTGAAGGATGATTACAAGGGGATATAAATATGTATTAATAATTTTTAAGAATAAAATTGATACTATCACGAATTCTGCTATGACAATAACCATACCTCAAACTTTTTCAAGAAATCTAGGAGATAAAAATTAGATTTAAGGATATAATATTTCTTGGCACCATGGTGAAACCATCAGGCTATACTTTTAGTTATTAGACAAAATAAGCCTATATACAAATAAAATGAATGTTGCCAAAATGAAATCATGTCATAATTCAGCTCTGGCTTTAACTTGATGAAATTTGCCTGCATTGTATTGAATGTTCATAGGAAAGAATCAATACACTCTCTTTTACATATCTGATGCTTCTATACTTTTTTAAAAAAGTCAGTGAGGAAAACATGGAAGTTATATAAAGAAATGTCTGGTTAATTTTAAAAAGTCAGGGAGGGGTAAATCAACATAAATAAAATGATATAGGAAGCTATAAACTGAAATATATCAGTAATAAATATCAATATGTAAAGACTAAAGATATAATCACAAAACAAAGTATCAAAGTATATTAAAACTTTTTAAAGATATGCTATTTCTAAGATTTGAAAAGAAGACATTCTATTTGTAAATAATATAGTGGGGAACCATATCATGTAAATCATGAAAAGAAAAAAAAAACACAGTTGAAATATTATTGAATGAACTAAAAACATTTATTTCCCTTATGATCAAGAGCAAAGAAAGAATACCCAGTCTTGCCACTTAGGTTTAATACAGTAGTGGTAGTTCTAACCAAAAGACTTCTTCACTAACAATTACATAGCATTTCTGAGAGAATGAAATAAGGCACAAATAAATGGAAAGATAGCCCATGTTCATGGACTGGGATATTTAGTATTAATTTTATATATTAATATTTTAATATTAATATAAGATATTAATATTTAATATTAAGATGTCAATACTATTCAAGCTGATCTACAGACAATATAATTCTATAAACATCACAATGCTGTTTTACAGAAATGTACAGGAAATTCCAACCAAAAGTTCATATGGGACATACCAATGACCCCAAATAGACAAACCAATTTTTTTAGTTTTTAATATTTATACTTACTAATTTTACTCTTAATATCTGTATGAGTTATTCTAGATCTGAGCTACTTTATCAAATTACCTTACAGTAAATAATAATAAAAATATTACTTGCACCCCTAGAGTATCTAAATGAGAGCCAGGTCAATTGTCATATACAAGTACCGGGACACTCCATAGATGAAGAATGATGGAAAATAAACTTCTACCACTTATGAAAAGGAAAGTAGTTGTCCACCTCTCCTTCTGCAATAGTCTCCTTAAAAATACAGCCTGAAACCTTGCTCCTTATTGAAATATCTCCATAGGCCAGATACACCATACATCTAGGATTTAGAGATATATCCAATGTCTGAGCTGCATATCAAAAGAGAAGGTACTGTCTCCCCACCATGGGAATTAACTGACTGACTTAGTCTGTGTTGTAACCATTTTATTCTCTCAGGAATATAAAGAGAAATTTTATTATAATATCAGTACAGAACAAATAATCAGACATCTAAATACAGATCTAATCCTCATGGTAAGTGAAGATTGTTGGGAAAATGGGACATTTTATAGGGGCATGAGAAAATTCAATGAACTTTATTTCCTGCAAAGATGCAAAACATTCTAATCATACAAGAAGTATCTGGATATATCTGATATCCAAAATTCAATTTCATTCAACATGATTTGAGTTTATAATTTGTGAAACTATAAGTAAGATGAAGTCTCTTCACTTAAGTTACAAAGGCACAGATGGTCAACATAATCTAGGACATTGAATCTGAAACAAGTTTCAATGAAGGTCCACAATTATCATATATACATATGCTTACTGTTACAAGGTAAGAGTCTAACAAATGTCCTGACATGGAAAAAAGACATGAAAACCGCCCCTCACACTTTTTTACACACTTAGCTGACTTCAGGTTATGTACTATAGAAACTTAATAATCTTATCCCTTCAGCAGTTTACCAAATGTATTGCCTTTAGACTACGTCATTGATCTCCTTAACTATAAAGAAGTCAGAAGAGTCATTAGTATAGTGAAAAAGAAGTAACTTGTCCAGTAGACAATAATTTTAATGATAGATAAACAATAGATCTCAAATTCAATTTCATATCTTTGATTATAAAACAAGAATTCTTTTCAGAGTTGCATGCAAACATTCATCATGTTAATAATATTACAATGTAATTACTATTATGGGTTCTGTATGTTGTATCTCTCGTTCAACTTCTGATGAAAGGAAGGTATTAAGACTTCTTAAATCAGACTGGTTTAAGAAAACATGCATTGAAACCTCCCATATTGCCATACAGCATATATTAAATACTCTTAAATGGTAGCAATAAGTAGCTTGATTGGATATGTAATAAGCTAAGATAACATCACTCTTTATTCCTCTCTCCAAATCACTGGCAACTACTGATCTTTCACTGTCTCCATAGTGTTGCCTTTATCAGAAGGTATATAGATGGAATCATATAATATGTACAGCCTTTTTGGATAGGCTTCTTTCACTCAGTAATGTGTATTTAAAGTCCCTGAATGCATTTTCATGGCTCAATAGCTCATTTCTTGTTAGCAAGAAATGATAATATGGCCTTGACGGGATACACGACAATTTATTTATTTACTCTTCTGCTGAAGGGTGTCTTGGTTGTTCCCAGGTTTTGGTAATTATGAATAAAACTGCTATAAATTTCCTTGTGCAGGTTTTTGAGTGGACATATTTTCAATGACTTTGGATAAATACCAAAGAGCATGATTGCTAGATCATAAGGTACAAGTATGTTCAGTTTTATAAGAAACCACCACAGAGACTTCAGAAGTGACTGCACCATTTTGTATTCCCACCAACAAATAATATAAATTCCTGTTGCTCCATACTGCTGTCAACATTTTGAGCTATCAAAGTAATGGATTTTGGTTATTCTAATAGTGGTACAGTAGTATTACTTTGCTGTTATAATTTGCATTTTCTTGATGACTTATAATGTGAAACATCCTTTAATGTGATTATCTGTGATCTGTGTATCTATTGAGATGTGATGTCTGATAAAGTTATTGATTCATTTTTTTTTTGTACTTTTTAAAGTGTGCTATTTTCCACCGAGGTAACAACAAAGATACCTCTACCCCTTTATTCCCTGTTTTGCACCACCCTTTGTAGTAGCTTCAATTCTCCAGTCACATTGCTAGGGCTGAGCCAAAACAATCTTGAAAAAAATAGAGTTCTCACTCTTGCTGATTCTGAAATGTATTAAATCAGCTACAGGTAATCATATGATGAATGTAATTCATTATAGATTTTATTTTGGCAAAGCAGTATTATAGAAACTTAGCTACTTTATCTCTACATTTCCCAAATATCTACTGAGACATTTAAAGCTATCTAATCCTGTACAAATAGCTCTATGTCCAGTGGGTTTTAACATCTTTTTAGTAATGTTTGAATATTCCCCTTACTTCCCTTCTAGCAATTTTCAGGAGGTATGATCAATTCTAACTTCAATATATTCTTTTGGGTTTAGCAAAAAGAGAACAATTATTACTAGAAGCCTAGGCAAAAAGCATCCAGATTCAGAGACAATCTTTCAAAGTAATTTAACCATTTATTGACTAAGCCGTAGATATGTGTTAACGTAAATGTTTAGAAATGTGTCAAATTTTATTTTTATTAAACACAAATGATATATTTTAGCTGGATATTGTCATTATTGTAAACAAAAAACAGTCCTTTCCTTCTTCTTACATGTATACAGTTTCTATCTGTCTGTTTTCATATATACTATTCAATGCTTAGAACAATGTATGGCATAGAAAGGAGAGCTATTATGAGATAAGGCAAGTAGTTTCATAGAAATCAAGCAAATATTAGAAAATTCTAGATTCAGTGAGAGAGGGAAAATTAAAGCTAAGATGTTATTGCTATATACTGATTATTTTGCACCACTCTGAAATGGCATTCCTGAGCCACACATAAGATTGTTACACTGTGAAATAAAAGCATTGCATTTTTGTATTTACTTCTGAAGCATCTGAAAGGGTAACTTGTCTAATGATATAAAATTTATAACTCCCTTTAAATAAAGGAATCATTCAAATTCCAAAAAAATAAGTAAGCAAACAAAAGCTAAGTTGCCAAGATTGTTTTTAAAGAAGAGAGAAAACACAGTTAATCCCATACAAAGTTTATAAAAATGAGAAAATTGGAATATTTGGAAAGAGTCCTAATAATAACTAAAGGTAATACTAACATATCTCTAAAAAATTATTTCTTAATAGGGTCTACAAGATCTAGGAAGCCTAATAAATTATAATTAGGAAATAATACATTTGTTAGGAAGCCTAAAGTAGATTCAGATATACATGAATTCTGTTTAAAATGTTTGATAAATGAGATGTGATGGGGTTAGAACTACGTCTATTGACTTTCAACAATTCAATGAAATTCTTTCATTAGAAAATTATAAATTACAATACATATAAGGAAAAGTATATCTCCAAATAGGCAATGCAAAAAAAAAAGTTATGTAACACTTTACTTATAAAATGTGACTATATTTTAGTCAGAACTATATTTCCTGTCCTGAAATCCCTGAGTAATGTCATAAATAGAATTATTTCTTATGCTCTCAGTTGTTCCATTTCATGTCTTAGCAGCAAAGTCAGGACATATACTGATTTAGAAGTTGCTTTACATTCATTAAAATAAATTCATTGTAACATTAATTTTAGAAAGATTTCCTTTCCTCATTTGAGAACATCTTGTTCTAGGTTAAATGATAAATCTGTGATCTTGGAAAATGCCTAAGTAGATAAAGAGTTATATTCTTTACTAACTTGAAAAGTTTCATTCCTTATTTTCAGACCTCTAAAGTACAGGGCAAATTCATATTGCTCTTGTGCTGACATATCTCTTTAAGAAATGATCCACTTTTTCCATCAAAATAGAGTAGATGATTCTGACTTATTAAAAATGTTGTTATGAAAGAAGTGGTGATGCAGATTAATTTCCTACCATTCAGTGCTTTAGAAACTTTAAAACATTTATTATTGCCATGTTTATGTGCTTGTGCAGTTCAGTAAAATGACAGCAACATTTTATCTCAAGCAGTTAGAGAAGAATGCATTTTAAAATACATTTATTGGACATTTTGCTGAAAATACAGGGTCATAATAATGCATACAACAGCATTATCATAAATAGTAGCTATAATAAACAACAGTTAAAAAGATTTTATGGAAAATAATAGCCAAAAAACAGCTTTCTCTGACACACTAGGATGTATACTTTAAAACTGTAGAGTTTCCTTTCTCCTATAGTTAATGGAATGTTTATATTTAACCATAAAAAAAGTTGATAAAGAATTGTCACTATATTTTTTGTGTCAGATGTTCATATATTTTTTGATAGCTTAATTTCATAAGCAGTGCCAAGAGAAGCAAAGTGAAATAAAGAAACCAAAGAAATTACCTAGTATAAAACAAAACTGCTTTTTCCTTAATTTCCTAGGTTCTCTATGTACAGCAGTATTAGAATTTTAAATTTTATCTAGATAGTAAATGAATTTGTTACTTACTGTACAGATAGTGAGAATGAGTAACATTTTAACATGCTAACAACATCATGGAATTAAACTTGAACATTTGATCTGTAATGCATTATGAAACATAGCTCATTTTTTTGAGAAGACAAAGAATTTAGAATAGGGTGTTTATTTTGAATGATTTTCTAAATAAATGGGATTGAATAATAAAAGATTGGTATGTTAACAAATGTGAATATTTTGTTCACAATTTTTATCTGCATTACTTATAAGGAGGGGAGAGGTTTTATAGGCAAGAGATATTAACCTCACTCACTCTAAAGGACAATCAGACAAGCCCAAGGTTTTCGAATAGGAGAAGGGCACATACTTCACAGCTCCCTTGAGATTTACAGCACATAAAATAGACTTTTATGATCCTAGATGAGATTGTGCTTTATTTCTGGACATACCCATTTTTTATGGTCATTAAAAGTTATTGAGTTAACTGCTCATTATATGGTATAATATTCACTCTTACTTTTCCTCTATGTTTTAAGGGAGCTGATGTAGTTAAGCTAAAATAAGAATTTTTCCAAACTCTGAAAATGTATAAAATGTGGCTTAAGGTATTTGGGATCCAGAAAGGTTGTTCTGCTTTGACTGTTATTGTTCATTTACATACAAGGCAAATATATTTTCCCAATCCATAGCTTATATCTTTATTTACTTTGATGCTGTCTTTGCAGAAGTTTTTATTTCACACATTTTATGTTTTATTTAATGAACATTTATAATTCTATTAAGATCCTTTTTCTCTGATGTTATTGGCAAATGTAACTGCTTACTTCCAAAATATTTAAGGAGTACTTTTTTATTGTATTCTAATTTAATTTCATTATAGTAAAAAAATTCTCAATTTTTTTAAACATTCGAATATTATTGAGGCTTTCTTTACGACTCAGTATATGGAAAACTGTTTAAAAATTATATGTATATAACAAATGTAAATTCTACACTGTTCTGTGTGCATCTAGAATTTAATTTTTTAATTGGGATATTCATATTGTTTGTATTACAACTTATTGTCTGTTCATACTCTCAATCTTTTAGACTGGTGTGCCAAAATACCCTGATATGATTGTGGGTATATCTATCTTTGTTTTAATTATCTCATTTTTTTCCTATATTCATTTTGTAGTTTGTATCATTACTTAGGTGTAAATTTGGAAAGTATGTATTCTTTATGAATTGATAAGTTATTTGAGAATATTATTTTATTCTGGTGTTTAATCTAAGTACCTGCAAAATCACAGTGAATACAGTTTGTTTTACCTGATAGAAATCTTAGATTTCTTTTGTTATACACTATTATGTTATATATGCCTTACTCTGCCAAACAAAAGACACTGAACTTTTTGAATTTGAGGTTTTAACTTCAAATACTTAAGTGTTCATCTTAAAAGAAACTTTGACAAGTAAACTTTGTACTTGAGAATAGCAACTTAAATTTCTACAAATGGTATTATGTTAAGGTAAAATTTAATTTATAAATTTTAACTACTAGAAAAAAACATTAAAAATATGAAATTTCTGATCATATAGATATAAAGGAAACCTATTATTATTTACTTTAAATATGATTGCTTTATTATTTAAGTATCCTGTTTTATAAATGACTATTGCCAAAATACTTAATATAAATATATTTATATTAAATGGAGGAATCAAAAGAGACCAGAAAAAAATTAGGTCTTTGTCATAGATTGTCTAGCTCAGATATTTCACAGGAGGGGCACTGAAGAGTTTGGACTACATTATATAAGCATTCTGTCATGAATTTTTATTGTCTTCTTTTATATATAATCACAGGACAGTAAATGTACTCAATTTTCTTCTACCTATTTCCAGTTTAAGCATACAGAATCATTTATTCCAATTAGCTCAGTAAGAATTTCTTTGGATGTTTACTACAACATTCCAGAGTGGAAAAATGGACACTTGTTTTTGTTTTTTTTTATATATTCATACTAACAAACCCTGTGACATTTTATCTTAGCTTTACAAATTATTACTATTATTATTACCATAAAACTTTAAAGTTTCCTTTTTTTTAATTTTTAGTGAAACTTGAGGGTAAAAAAGATTTACCCAAAATTGACCCAATTAGAAAACAGCAAAAACTACTGAACAGAAAGTATTTCCATATAACATTCTGTATTTTAAAGTTGTGCCTGTGAAACACTTATGATTTCAGTTCTAAACCAAATAAGGATGCTCCTATATAAGAAATCTATTATATACTCACTTATATCTTGTAAAAACACATTATTATCCCAAGAAATAGTCAAATTTGTAGCAAACAGAAGACTGAATCAAGTTAGTCTGTCCATGACATCAATAAAATAAACAAATCAGGTACAGAAATACATAATGACAAAGGTGTTTATCTTTATGACTCATGTCTCCTGAAGCAACATCTTCAAATTTCCTTAAAAATATTTGTGAATACTCAAAAATAATTAAGAGCACACAGAAACTTTTTAAAAGTGAATTTCCCTTGGGGAAAAAAGTTTAAGTTACAGAAAATCACCTAATTCAGCATTCAAAAATTTTTAATTACAAGAAACCCATTACTGTTTTTCATAGTTTATGGTACCAAACTATATTGAGAATATTTGTAAGTCAGAACTAACGTAACCAACAAATAAGTACAGAATAAAATGTAAAGAATTAGCTTGTTTCCTGAAACAACTTTAGGTAAATTAAACAAAGTTAAAATGTTGGGGAGAAAAATGACAATGAAAATTCTAATTTCCAATGTTATTTCCTGATGGAAACAAACATATAGCCAATATGAATTTAATTTAAAATACATAGCAATCAAATCGACTTAGCATAATAAAGTTTTAATAGCTCCTATAAAAAGCTAGCACTTCCTGGAAACATTTTCAGAGCCATTAGAACTTGTATCTTTTTTTTTTTTTTTTTTTAAAGATTTATTTATTTACACATGCAAGTACTGGGGTACAGGCCAGAGGTGTGGGGGGGTGAGAGGATTCACCACAGACAGAGTGGGGAGCAGAACAGGCAGATCAACAGAAGTTCACTGCTGAAGTTCACTGCTGAGGGGAGCAATGGGCACAGCAGGAGAGGTCTGTCACGCCATGTGGACCCCTCCCTGGCCGGCAGCAGGGATCGAACTCGTGCTGTAGTGGCTGCGGTTTGCTTCATAGTGCATTGCTTAACCCACTGCGCCACCTGGGAGGCCCTAGAACTTATATCTTAAAAGGAAGTTTGCTTGGATTCCAAGTATTCAGTCAGTTAACATCTGTGTTCTGTCAATGTCTACAACTCAAATATGTATTTTTTAAATACTTAGCAGAACTGTTCACTCTTTGCAGAATTATCTTACTCTAAATTGTAGATACTTCTCATAGGTGAATTAGAACAATAATACCAGTTAAATAAAGGCTCATTGATATCAACTAGATTATAAAAATAGAAGGAAAGTATGCACTTCCCTAAATTTTTAAAGATGATAAAGCTATAACCATCACAGGCCGCTGTATGTTTCAGATTTTCTAATCAATTACAAATGATTTTATAAAATCAGTATTTTCTGGCAACACTTGAAAGCTAAAAGGTGTCAGGTACTTAACTAGAACTTAATAACACAGTATCTTATTCACATATGATGTTTATTTGGCTGCTAAGGAAACATTTTTCAGAATTGTCAGACAACAAACACATAACAAACCAGAATTTAAAACCAGTTCTTTTTAATTTTTTTTAATTTATTTTCTTACAATGTTTACTTTCTTTTCTAGGTGTAGTCCTCATAGAATTCCCACCACCAGTTCACCTGTGCATCGTCACCCTAGTCCCTTGAGCTCTTCACATCTCTGCCTTGATCCCAGACCCTCTCTAGTCCCTGAAGAATGTCTCTGATTTGCAGTTGTTTATTTTTGTTGTGGTTTTGTTGTTGTTGATGTAATTCTGAATGCTGTCTTTTGTAGTTTTTTTGTTTTTGTTCTGTGTTTAATATATTCAAATTAGGGTATAGCAGTTCTAATAGAGGGTGGACATTAGTGAAAAACAGAGAAGGGGAGGGAACAGCAGTCCTCAGTTCACCTTAATCGAAGGTAGGAGATGCATACAATAGATTATCAAAGAATATAAAGAAACACGCCTCCCATCAAACCAGTGTCCAAGTAAGACTTTCATTCTCAACCTTAGACTACATTAGGAATAGAAGATATGCTTTGAGAGAGCATTTGACATGTATCTTTGTTTTATAAAGCAAAATGAAAATACCTCATGAATGTTTCTACTTAAGGAGAGATACAATGTGAGAGTTTTATATAGGCAACCAAAGTGAAACTTGATAATTTCCATGAAAAATTAACCTATCATAACCCATCACAAACAGGATAATAGTTAGAACTAATCATTTTGACTTTTCTAAGTTGAAAAAAAAGCAGAAAGGAAATTAAGCATAAGCATAAATACCCTCACAACATATGTCTCTAGCACAGTGAAGAGAAAAAATGAAAGCAGACAAAACATCAAATGAACAGGTCGTCTAAGCACAATACATCAAACTGTTTTTCAACCAAGTCCTTATTTATGAGTTAATATTTATGTATTGTGTAAGAAAATGCCTTGAAGTGGGGACTAGTAAGGAATAATGGCTGGAAGAGATAAGGAAAAGGAGGGATAAAAATATTTAATATGCCTCACTAATAATAATAAAGCAAAGTCTTGGTGTTTCTACGCAAAGTTATGGAAGTGCTCCAAAAGCAAGTCTATATTTCTAGGAAAATAAACCTTCCTCCTGGAAAGATGGAGGAAACTCTGAGATCAGGGTTTAGTTCAACAGGTGTAACAACAAGTTTTCCAGTGTTTTAACCAAAGTTGCACACCACTTGAGTTTGCCTACACAGACTAGAGAAAAAGTGAACATATTTCAAAACTTAACCTTCGAACTATATAACACAATTATTAGCATTAAAGTTAATTTAGACTCTAGAAAAAACAAGTAGAGCCAGATTAGAGCTCAGTGTAAAAAAGTGAAGACAAATCTTTCTAAAATACATCAGAGTAAATCAACTATCCTTCATAAGTCCAATAAAGCTGAAAATCAGAAAATATGAAATTTTACAATAAGAAGACAGACACTAAAAAACATAAAAGAACACATAAGAGACAGATTGGCAATTCATTAGGCAGTGGCTAAAACACATCTTTGGACTATAATCCATAATCTCATAATTCATTTACCTTCCTAACTATATTCTCTGGAGGAATACGTGGAAGTTTCTTACCATAATAACCACAATTAGAAACAATGAGTAAGAAAATATCTAACCTAGTAGTGTGAATAAAGCCAGGTGTGGAGAAATGTTAGTTAATAAAATTATCTATACAAATTAAATGCTTATTCCCCATGATTTGATATCATACCTCATAAACGAAATCTAACTTGCATGTAGGAAATAAAAATGATGAGTATTACCTAGAGAAAATTAATATTTTAGCCATAAGGATAATTCTTCTTCACTTATGGAGTAAATTTGCCAATAAGAACAGTGTGAAAGAAGAGATTTATCTTTAGTGTTCTTTACCTTCCAGTTTTCTATTCTACTTTTTGCATTTTCCCTGCAGAATCCTTTTTTTTTCCCACTCACCTTCCCAGGTATATTTAGGCTATCAGTATCTTTAGCTTTCCTGAAACCTTTTCATATAACACAATTATTAGCATTAAAGTTAATTTAGACTCTAGAAAAAACAAGTAGAGCCGGATTAGAGAAAAAGCAGGGTTTGTAGAAAGACTTGGAAAGTTCTGTTCATCTCCACTGTTGTGTGTGTGTGTTTTTTAAAGATTTTATTTATTTATGCATACAATAATTGGGGTACAGGCCAAAGGCACGGGTGGAGTCAAAGAACTCACCAGAGACAGACTGGGGAGCAGAACAGGCAGATAAACTGAAATACACTGCTAAGGGGAGCAGTGGGTGAGGCAGTGGGTGAGGCAAGCCTCAGTGGGTGAGGCTGTGCCATTTGGGTCCCCTCCCTGGCCAGGTATCGAATTTGTGCTGCAGTGGCTGTGGAAGTCCCACAGTGTGGCGCTCAACCCCTGGTACCAACAGGAAGGCCCAGTTTCCACTGTTTTGTAGATCCTCTTGAGCAAGTTACTTAAGATCCATTAGTCCCTTTTTATTGCCATGTTTAAAATGCAAATACCTAAAAATTTCAAGGTTTTGTTATAAAGAAATTCCTAGAAGAATGGGAAATCTAATTAAATTGCAACTAGTAGAAAAAGGATACCATGTATCTCCTTCTTCCTAGTAGTATCAGGGTGCAAGTCAGGCTGCAGAAGTATGAGAAACCTGAGCCCACATATCTTCAGTTATATATAAAACATGGCTACTTAACCCCATCCCTAGTTAAGTTCTCTGAACTTCCACTAAGAAGTCTAGTTCATGGCATACTGGGACTTATAATCCAAGTTACATATAATGGGAACAAGGAAAATGACACCTCCTTACACAGATGTGCATCTGTAAAATAACTAAGTAAATTATTTAATTATTAAATTGTGTTATCTGGAAAATGAAGAGAAATATCAGCTCATGTTTCTGACGACTCCAAAATTCTATGCTATGAAATTAAAAAAAAAAGGAAGGAAGGAAGAAAAAGAGAACACCAAGAAGTTTTTCTAATGGTGGATATCAGGAATTTGCAGTAGTCTATAATGCTTACTTTTAGGAAATATTTTTCTTCTAGATTATTTCACTTATTCCTCTGTGATATGAGGACATATCCAACTATCTACTTAATTCAAAACATATAGCCCATCACATACAGTTTAAAGAGTGCATATTACAGTAGGATTTTAGAACTCACCATATAATAATCAGGCAATCACACAGTGAATTTTAGAGAGATTTGGTTCATTATGTGCAGTTGTCAAACATTTTAAAATAGTATGCTATATGACTGCTTGCTTTGTTTGCCAAAAAACAAATTTTAACAAGGAAAGAACTGTGTGAAAAATCCCTTGTTTTATATTCAGACTAAGTTAATTATTCATGAGCACTTAACAGAGAAATGCCCAAATTATACTAAAACTGTTAATCCAACTCAGTTAGCTGGCATGTAATGAGAGTGAGACATAGAAAGTTTAATTCAGTTACCAACTAATTATCTTACGACTAGTTAATACCAGATTTCATTTCTATAGATTAATTCCAAGCTTACAAATTGATAATTTGCCAGAAAATTATAATAAATGCACAAATTGCCAAAAAATAAAAACATGGAAATATAATTTATGACAAAATGTCAGTAAAAGTATGCAAACTTGAAATAAAGTCTCATTCCTCGCTTGATTTTTTTTCTTCTTTTTTGATCAAAAATAGCTCCTAACACCCAGAAATGTATCATTTAGGATAACTGACATTCATTGACACATAACCTTTGAAGTTAATTTGTGGTGAAACTATCTGAAAAGTCAAGCAATCCTGCTCTTTAATCTGTCTACTTTATAATCCTTTCATTTTCTTTGCTCTAAAATGTGCTGATAAAGCTGACTTTATGCAAATGATACTAATTTCTATATCAAAGAAATGTTTCTGTCAGCCAACTGTTCTTCTGTTCTAATACACACAAGCACACGTTTTTAAAAATGAGACTAATCAAAGATATGTACATATATATTGTTATGTCACAGATATAGCAGCATATTCTATAGAGTGCCAGTTGTCACATAACCTGCGATCTGAGGGGAGGGACACCTATTGGTTTCTTCCACAGCTAAGAGGGAAAAAAGAGCCCCTCCTTCCAGTGTTTGTCATTTAAGTCCCAACTGTGCTGTAGCCTTTAACTGTGTAAGACAGCAAGACAGCACATTTTGTAGATTAAACCAATAAACTTGCAAACATAAAAGAAACAAATCTCATAATTGTGGATTTCAATTAAAGGAAGGGGGATCAAAGCAAACATTCTGCTTGAAATTACACAGCTGCTATCTATACAAAATGAGAAAAACGTCTAGAGCCAGCCATAATTTTGCAGAAGGAAAAAACCATGCTACAAACCCTGCAGTAGGACAGATTGTCTATGCTTCTCACGTCCCAATCAGTAATACAGAAATATTGAGTAATAAATTCCCTGCTTCTCTCGATCTGAAAAGCTCCCACCATCTGTGAAAGACAATTTGTAACAGCCTCAATATTAAGATTCAGTAAACAGACAATCACTCCCATTGTGCCAAGCAGTGGCTACATTTGGAGAAAAGCATAAAGCAAAACAATTAGTAACACCAAGACCCCTCTATTACAAATTACCCAGCCACCAAAACAACTAGTTTCAATTGCAGAGTTTCCTGTCAACTAGAGAAGAATGCAGGAGATTGTGCAGATCTGGCTACCTCTGTGGCCTGTATGTAGGCCTCATCCTAATGTGTTGAATTATTATTGATGGCTGAGGCAGTTCTGCTCTGTTGGTGAACCAATAATGTCAAGGCAGTACCTGCAAGATTAATTATAGGAGAGAATAGGCTGACGTTTCCCGGGACTGAGACATTAATATAGACTGAGCATTAGTTTCAGGGGAACTCAACAGACAGCTGAACAAATGCCTCAAACAATGTGATCCACACTAAATCCTGGCAGCTGTACCTTACCAGCACTTGGAAGTTTAGAACAATTGTTTTTAACTGTGAGACAGAACGCATTATGTATAATAATAAAAATCTGAAAATGAAAATTGACAGTTCTACCTGAGTTACAAATTCAACATGAGCTCTACAGATTGCATAAATAGATGGCACTATTTGCCACAAAGAAAAGTTGGTACCACCTTTGTCCTTGGAACATATGAAAACATGCTTTTCATTCACTGTATTTTCTGTGAATTTTAAGTAGGGTGACAATTCTTCCTGGTTTCCTTGAGTGGTTATTAAAAGCATACATATTTTACTTTTAAACTTCCCCAGTTTGTATGATATGGTCACTCTAGTTATAAAGCATATGGAAACTGAAACTTTTTCTCTCAGTGGTGAAAGCAATCTTTTATATAAATACTGCATTTTACTCATAACATTTATATATCTTCATATAATGAAAGCAAATTAATAAAGAGAATCTGATGTGTGCAATTAAATAGAATGAAGGAAATATTACAATTTAACCTCAGTGAAATTCAACTCAAGGCTTCCATTGAATTTTGTCAAATTAAGAGTTCTATGATATACAATTATATCACATGTATGTATATGCATATATGTATCTACATGCAACACATACAAGATATTTACTTATCTGTTAACTTTGTCAGAAATTTGTGTAAGGACTTTATATATCTGATTCTCTTAATGTTTGTAAAAGTCAATATTTTTTTTTCTATAACCATTTTATTAGTATATGCAGCTGAGGAAAAATGAGGTACCACAGTCATGTTTGGGAAGGTAGGTCAATAATAGTACCTGTATTCAAATCCAAAAACATCTCTGGTCTCTTTTTAGTGTCTAGTAAAGCTTGTTGTCTTGTAATACACATGTGTGTTCATCTGGAGTACACCAGAGAAAACTACAGTCATGGTAACAAACTACATGATGGTCAAAGACTCACAGTTATATATTGCTAAATTTGTCATTGTAACTGGGAGGCTTTCTTTTATATTCTAATGCAGAATAATTATCCATAAATACTCTATCTTTTAAACTAATGCTACTCTCCACATTCTTTCTATTCTGTCCCAAGTAGCAATCATAAAGGTAGTAAGAAAAATATCCAAAATAGATTTGATCTATCATGTTAACTCATTACCATGGAGTGCTTGACAATTAAAAGTTCTTATCAGACATCTCCACATGAGTAAAGACAAATGCCATTGTCAATCCTATATAGACATGGAGGAATACTAAATGTGAAAGAATGTTACTTCCATGTACCATGTAACTGTATATGTGTGTGTGTGTTTGTAAATCACTTAATACCAACACTCCTGTTGAGAGTTGCTAAATAGAAAATTCAAGCACTTGAACTATTTAATATAATGAAATGTTATCAGGTTATGATAATTTTTAAAACAAAATATTCATGTTACTATTTGGCATGAGGAAAACAAAAAGTGAAACATGCCTTCTACTAACCAGAGAGGATGAGGAAGAAGGGTGTGTGTGTGTGTCCATGGTATTCTCTCTTGGTACCTTAGATCACAGGTAAAAGAGTAAATTTAGCAGATAGCTTAGCAAGAAGCACTACCTCCTTTAATATTTCAGAGTTCAGCCTACTTATAGAAAATAAATGAGTCAATTGATAAAACTTTCTATTTCACGCCATCTAAAATATACTACTCAGTTATTAAGTATACCTTTTTTCGGGGACAGATCAATATGAGTTAGGAAAGTATACATATGGTTTTGTTGACAACATAAACAATAAACATAAAAATAAATCATTAATTGAGAGAACTGTTCATTCCTTCTTTTCTGGTGGTGATCTCCATTAAGGTGTTTGTAACCTAGTGTCATCTCTGACTCCTCATATGTTCCTGGATTATCAGTAAGTATGTTGTTGAAATATTTAGATATGATATCTAAAAGCTATGGCAATTTTCTTAGTCATGTAAAGAAAGAAAATTTAGCTAAATCATCTGATAAATACATTAATGTGTGACCTTTTGAAAAATATATACAGAGATACTTCAGAAGATATTATTAGTTTGGTCAGTGGGGTGATTGAGAAATTTACTTTTCCACAGTGCTGGAGATTAGAAGTGCAGTATTAATGCTTTGTGGTGTAGTTTCTCCTGAGGCTTCTCTCCTGCCTTATAGATGGACATCTTCTTTCTGTGTTCTCAAACTGCTTGTTCTGATTGTACACACCCTCATCTTTCCTTGTGTATTCAAATTTCCTCCTCTTATCAAAACATGTATTATCAGATTAGAGCCCATTCAAGACCCTAATTTTAACTTAATTAGCTTTATTTCATTCTGATTTAATGTTAAAAAGGTGCTATCTCCAAATATAGTTACATTCAGAGATACTTAAGGTTAAGTTTTCTGTATGTGGATTTTAAAGAATGTGTTTTAGCTGGTGCATGTAAATGTTTACTTTTTTTAAAAAAAGTGGTACAACACGTTAGAAAATAGTGTTTTCCATATATAGAAATAGGCTAGATATATAGGCTAGATAATTTTCATACTATAAAATGGAACTATTTCATAACTCTCATATTATCTTACATGTAAGTGAAGACTTTGCTGAGGATGAATGTGTTAGATCTGCCAGACACCATAAATCAAAAAGGAAGGGTAGGAGGAGTGTTGGATTTCACCATGTCTCTCATGAACTTCACATGTATCCATGTCTGAAATTATTGGTAAACTTTGGGATTTTAGAGAAAATAATGGCAGAGCAAAAACAGGGCTCACCTCCATATAGTCACAACTAAATTGCAGCAAACCACAGTCAATAACCATTGTAAGATCAGCAGATGACTCTGCATACACCAGGGGCAACGGTGTGTTCACACTAATACCTAAGCAGTACGATCATGAGAGTGGGAGCAGGTGTCATACAGAGCCCTCCTACAGTTGTTGACACAGGGAAACATACCCACATCAGGGTCTCTGCAAACCTGTTAAGCTTGCATGGGGTGTGGGGGTGGGTACACAGAGCTGCTTCAAGGACAGAGGGCACTAAAGCAGTAGAGGTACAGAGTAGATTATGGATTCGAGCTCAAAGCTCTCAAAAAATAACAGTTGAAGCCCAAACCAGCAGGGAAAGAAAAGTGAGATCACTTTGTCTCCTCATAGAAGAGCCCTGCAGGTGTGATATTCAAAATATTGAATACCTACCTATACCAACCCAGCTCCAAAACTGAGACAACTGAAAAATGAAACAACTGCATGCTTACACAACCTAGAGATGGAGGGCAACAGACTAAGACATTTAGGCCAAGGATTTGTCTAGGGGAACAGAGCACTGTTGATTCCCCACCACACAACTCTGGTATCTTCTTACAGTAGGAAGCTTGAGACCTTCACGTTTGCTGGAGACAATATTTTGGTGCTCCACTGCCCCAGAACCTTTCTGCCTATTACCAATCTCCCTTTGTCAGTACCAGTTATTTGGTCACCTGGACATATGGAAAGTCAACTGCCTAAAAGTTTATCCCTCTTACAACTGATACAAACTAAAAATGAAGTACTACAAGATATTATAAATACTGGAGAGTTAAAAAAGAGAAATAGTAATCTAGCAGAACTTTCTATCTGAAGAGGAGTTTAAGGTAAAAGTTATAATGATGATTGCTGTACTTAAAAAATCGGAGATCTAAAATAGGAACAGAACACACACATAAAAGTTAGACTATGACAATTAGAACTAATGTATCTAAAAAGTAATGTAACAGAAATAAAAAATACAATAGAAGGTCTCAGTAGCAGATACACACAAGTAATAGAATTAGTGAGTTGGGAAGCATGATGTCAAAGTTCACAAATGAAAAATTACTGTCCATATCCCTTTTTTTCCCCACCCCACCCTGTACTAGCCACAATTTAGCCATGATATTTCTAGGGCTTGATTTTATTTAGCTTTGCGGATTCCTCTGGTTTTTTTTTTTTCCCTCTATATTTCACACGAATGAAATAATTTATTATATATCTTTCTACTTCTGAATTACTTCACTAAGTACTATCCTCTCCAGTTCCATCCTTAATTTTTGCAAATGGTAAGAGTTCATCTTTTTAAGTAGCTCAGTATTTTCCATTTTTATTTTTATACCATATCTTATCAATCCACTACTTTGTTATTGGGCACTTAGGTTGTTTCCATAACTTGGCAATAGTAAATAATGTGCTATATGTTTTTAATTGAGTAATTTATTTGTTGTGTTTTATGTTAACTGATGATATTCTTAGGCGGATATTCTGTTTAATTTGGCTTACAAGTTGTTCAGAAAGGGGTGTTAAAGTCTCCAACTACAATTTTGTGTTCACGTATAGCTTTCAGTTAGATCAGGCTTGATTTCAGTTTTTCATTTCACTTATTTTGTTGCTCTGGTGTTTGGCACATACACTTTAGAACTATTATGTCTAATTGGTGCATTGACCCTTTTATCATTATATAGAGTTCCCCTTTAGTAATATAGAGAAAATCCTGTATACATTCTTTGATATTAGGTCTGCTGTTGATGCATTTCTTAGTTTTCAATTATGTGTGAATGTCTGATTTCTCTTCCATTCTGAAAGGATATTTTCACTGCGTATATGATTCTAGGTTCACAGGTTTAGATATTTTTCTAGTACTTAAAAACTACTGTAGCTCCCTTTTTGTGTCTCATTGTTTATTAAGAAGAATCATTAGCATTCTAATTGCTTTTCTTTTATGGCTTGGATGTCATTTCAGAAGCCTTATGAGCTTAGGCACATGGATAGCTTTAGGTTTGATATTATTCAGCTTTTTAAATTTGTATGTCACTTTCCAAATTTGAAAGTTTACCTTTATTGTTACTTCAAATACATTTTCTGGGACAGCACTTTTCAGGCACTCTGATAATACAAAATCTAAATATTTTAGCCTCACAGGGATTGCTAATTCTTATTATTCTAGTCCCAGTATTTGTTTCATTACTCTTACCATTTCATCTACTATTGGCACACTTCACCAAACTTTCATTCAATGATTTTTTAATTTTGGTAATTTAATAATTTATCTCTAAAATTTCCATTTGGCTCTTCTTTATCTCTTCATTTCTTTGCTGAGAAATTCTACGTTCACTATTTATTTAATGCATTTTTGAAGCATGTATATCATGGATACTTTAAATATTTTTCATGTAATATGGACATCTCTATCATTTCCATGTGGGCATCTATATGATCTAAGAGCTAAGGACTGTGAGATAAGCATTAAAATTGCCAAAGGACAAGAAGTAAATCAACTCATTCAATCAAATGGATGAGTATTTGAATACATCAGGAAAGAATATCAAGATTATCTTTAAGCAGTAAAAGCATAAAAAAAACCAGAAAATTTCTTATTATAATACAACCTTAGAATTTGATTAATATTGGTTATATCTTTCAAAACTATTTTTAAGCTCTAAGGGGAAGCTAACACAACATAATATCTGTCATCATACCATTCAATATGTTTTTGAAGAACTACTCTGTAGTATTTTACTTACTATTATTATTATTACTATTTTCCCCTGGTCTCAGTAAATGGGATGATGTACATTTATGCCTTGTTATGAAATATGAAATAGTATTACAATAGAAGTTTATTTTGTTAACTTTTATCCATCCATGCCTTTCTCAATTTCTTTGAAATATAACTAAGAATATTCTTTTTTAAAAAAGATTTAATTTTATTTATTTGTCCAAGAACAGAGGTGGCAGATTGAGGGACAGGACAGAGGTGGTAGATTGAGGGAATTCAACAAAGACAAAGTGAGGAGCAGAACAGGTAGATCTACTAAAATACAGGACAGAGGTGGTAGATTGAGGGACTTCAACAAAGACAAAGTGAGGAGCAGGACAGGTAGATCTACTAAAATACACTGCTGAGGGGAGCAGTGGGCGAGACAGGAGAGGTCTGCTATGCCATGTGGGTTAGCTCCTATCCCAGGGATTAAACTCATGCTGCAGTGGCTGGCAATAGCTTGATAGCACTGAAACTTTAACCCCTTTGTCACCAGGGATGCCCAATTAAACATATTCCTTTAAAATTTAGATTGTTCTTATTTTTAAACACTTAGAATTCAGAAACACATTGTATAGTTTGAATTTTCATGTTTGTTTTTTACTTAAAATGACATTTTTGGATCTTACATCGAAGTTTTTAATCCATTTTGAATTTATATTTGTATATGGTGTGAGATATTGGTCTAGTTTCATTATTTTGCATGTAACTGTTTAGTTTTCCCAGTATCATTTGTTGAAAATTGTCCTTTCTCCATTGTATGCTCTTGGCACCTTTGTTTTAAGTTAGCTGTTCATATATGTATAGGGTTATTTCTAGACTCTCAATCATTTTTCATTGGTCTATGTTTGTGTTTATTACAATGCCATTTTGTTTTGATGACATGCTTTGCACAATAGTTGAAAATATCTTATTTTCTTCCTGCGGGACTGCTTTGGTATAGCTCTCTACTAATTTTATTATCATTTTTCTTTTTCTATGTTGGATGTTACCGAAACCTTTTTTTAACCATTTCATTTTATTTTTAAAAGATTTTTATTTATTTATGCATACAAAAGCTGGGGTACAGGCCAGAGACACAGGGTGGGGGGTTGAGAGGATTCATTAGAGACAGAGCGGGAGGCAGAACAGGACGATTGACTGAAATACATTGCTGAGGGGAGCAGCGAGTGAGTCAGGAGAGGTCTGCTGTACCATGTGGGTCACCTCTCTGGCCAGGGCTCAACCTAGTGCTGTTGTGGCTGCAGAAGCCCCACAGTGCTGTGCTTAATCCCTTGCACCACCATTGAGGCCCAACGTTGAAATTTTGATAGGGATTTTATCAAGTACATATATATTGCATTCAGTAAGATGGCCTTTTTGACAATATTAGTTCTTCTAATCTATTAGCTAGAATATCTTTTCATTCCTTTGTGCATTCTATTTCTTTCAACAGTATCCCTTTATAATTTCATTTTTAATCGATTTTGTTAAATTCCCATTAGTTATGTTTTTGAACAAGATGAATATGTTAATATTGAGGAATATATGTATATAATATTTTTAAAATACTATATACATACATGTTTTGTATTACTGTTTATTACTCATTATAATGAGTGTATGACTATATGCATGCATGCATATACATATTTTGTATTAATGTGTAAGCCAATATGAATACACATATATAATTTTATATACATTTTTATCCTTGAAATATAATTACTAAGGGGTCTCCTTGGTGGAGCAAGGGCTTAAGTTGCAACACTGTGAAGCTAACCACAGCCACTGCAGAACCAGTTCAATTCCTGGTCAGGGAGGTGACCCTCATGGCTCAGCAGACCTCTCCTATCTCACCTGCTGCTCCTTTTAGCAGTGTATTTCAGTGGATCTGCCTTTTCTTCTCCATACTCTGTCTCTGGTGAATCCTCTCACCCCCTGCACCTCTGGCCTGCACCCCAGGTCTTGTATGCATAAATAAAACAAATCTTAAAAAAATAAATTGATTGATTGATTCCTTTTATTACACTCTCAAAATTCAAATGTCATTCTATGTACTGGTATTTGCCTTTTCAACATATTTTTAAAAAAGATATTTACTTAAAATGAGAATCAAATGACTAGGCTTTACTTTTTCAGAATGAATAAAAACAACTCAGCAGCAAAGTCATTTCATAGAAAAATATAAAATTTGAAAAAAATTAGATAGATTAAAACATCTTTTTAAAAGGTGTGTTACTGAGAGCTTAGGGAGTTAAATACAGAATTTCCATTAAAATGACTGAGAAATTGTGCATGAAATTTCCTACTTACCTTGATGATCATTCTACTCTTCCTATTGAACTTGAAGAAAGGTAGTAATTCCATAGTTTAAAGAGTACTTACAATCTTGTCAACACAGACCTTCTATCATTTTAAGAACAAAATATGAGTATTTTTGAAGATCAACCTGAATAATAGGTGTACCTGTTTTACACTTCACTCCTATGTTTCCCATCGCATTAGTATAAAATGTCACATCTATTTCTCAACTAGAATTCCAAACTACTTGTTGCAATAAAACTTAATCTTAAGGGTTGTTGGTTTTTTTTGTTTTTTCATTAAATTTACAGAAATACAGTACCTAGATATATCTGACATCCTTGATAAAAAGAGTCAAAATTTCTGGTACTAAATTGATTCCTGGCAAATGATGTGCTAGACTTTTATGACACAAAAAATATTAAGAGAGGAAACATTACTTTTATTGCATTTCTTCTTTACCTCTCTATGGGAAAACATAAACTCTCTGACAGCCTGTCTCACACAGTGTATGGCTGAATTCTTTTTAACATTTTGCTCACACAATGCTGTACCAAACAACAAATTCAAGAATTTTATCATTTTATCACAGGTTTTGGGCATGACACAATTAAACTGAAGAGTTAATGCAAAAAAGAAAAGAAAAGCCAAAGATACTATTTTTCCACACAATTACCTTACATTAGACTTTAATTCTGGAATCACTGAGTATAGTAGATACTGGTGATTGCTAGTCTTGTATCATTTTTTCCCACTTGAAGTCTAAGTAGAGGTAGACAGTTTACCACGCTGATAGCTTCTTATTCAAATGTATGAACCATTTAAGTTTTCTTCTACAAGTTTGGGGAAGTACTTCATCAACAGGATCTGTCTATCTTGCTCAAGTATAGCTGAGAAAGAGTTATGCAGTCTATGTCTCTGAAGATAACCCTCATCAATCTATCATATCTTCTGGTAGAACAATTCATAGGTGTATTCTACATAGTCACTTAGAGGGTGCTGGGTGTGTTTGCTCTATTTCTTATCATGATAATTTGCTCAGTTATACACATTCTTGGCTTTTCTCCACCCCTTCTCTAACCTACTCTATTACATGCATTGCTTTTGGTTGCACCATAGATACACTACTTATGCCCATATGCTTGCCTCAATATATACTTTAAGAGGACCTAATTTAAGACATCTAGACAATTATACTACTCTAATGTCCTAAAAACACCAAAAAAGAAATAAAAACTTAATAGAAGCAATGTGATATTTTAGAAGATACATGAGTTATCTAATGTTATTTTCTAATTATTTTAAGATAAACTGCATGATCATATTACGGATTAGTAATTTTAATGAAATTATCTATTAGTTTTGTGCTTTGAGGAAAATATGTTGAAGCAACTATCCAGGTAAAAATAACACTCATACTCCCTGAACATCATAATTGGGCCATGTTTAGAGAAATTTTTCCTGGATCCATGCTTTTATTTTCGGTCATTCTATATAGATCAGTGAATGACTCATTCATTGAGTTAGATTGTAGATCAGTTTAACCTTTATATATCTTAGTAGCTTATATGTTATTTTAGCTTTTCTCCCACTGTCTCATAGTCAAAAAGTTGCTGTTTTGTAAATTAACAAATTTCATTGGATTTAAATTTATTTTTCATAAGACACACCCAGTTAATTTATGAAAATTCAGTTCCTAGGAAAATACACACATGCATAAGCAATCACACACACATGCACATATATGAGGATCAGGAATTAATGTTTTAATGAAATTATATGTTCATATTAATATAAGTTGTTTATGTAAACAATTTTTGAAACTCATTTAATGAATTCACAAGCAAAGTAATAGGATCTCCTATAAATTAAAAATAGAAAAATGTATAAACTGGCAAAATGGCAATGCATATTAACTGGAAGCTTATAGAAGAAATCTAAAAGTAGAATGAGATGTGAAGAACTATTCATATTAATTATTGGTTAAGGAAATCCAAAATAAAGTGACACCCCACCGAATGGGAGAAAATCTTCGCACACACTAATGACAAAGGCCTTATCACAAAGATCTACAAAGAGTGGAACAGACTAAACAAAAACAAAATAAACAATCCAGCTCAAAAATGGGCAGAAGAGTTAAAAAGACATTTCTCCAAAGAGGAAAGGCAAATGGCCAAAAGGCATATGAAAAAATGCTCAACTTCTCTTGTCATCAGAGAAATGCAAATCAAAACTATGACTATGACATACCACCTCACACCAGTGAGAATGGAACATATCAAAAAATCTAGCAACAACAAATGTTGGTGAGGATGTGGAGAAAAAGGAACTCTACTATACTGCTGGTGGGAATGCAAACTGGTCCAACCACTATGGAAATCAGTGTGGCAGTTCCTCAGACTACTAAATATGGAGCTCCTTTATGATCCAGAAATCCCACTCCTAGGAATATAACCAAAAGACATGAAAACACTGATTCAAAAGAATAAAGCACCCCTATGTTTATTGCAACACTATCTAAAATATGTAAGATCTAGAAACAACCTAAATGCCCAAAACCAGATGATTGGATCAAGAAGATGTGGTACCTATACATGATGGAATACTATTCAGCTATTAAAAAATGCTAAACTAGAGTCGTTTGTAGGATGGAGCTGGAAGGGATTATGCTCAGCAAAGTAAGTCAGAAGGCAAATGAAAAATACCAGATGGTTTCCCCCCTAGGAGGAATATAAGGGAACCAAATAAGTGACCTAGAAAAAGAATAATAACAATAAAAACAAAAACAAAAACAAAAAACAAAAAGACAAGGACAAATAAGAAACACTTTGTGGGAAGGGGGAGGGAATGGGTTGAGGGCAGAAAGAGCATAAGGGACTGAGGTGATGGTGCACTGTGAAATGGTGGTGGGAAATCCATGGGAACCACAGTTAATGTCAAATATATATAAATAAAAAAACTATTGGTTAGAGACATGATGTATACAAT
This sequence comes from Galemys pyrenaicus, assembly GCA_019455555.1. NCBI lineage: Eukaryota > Metazoa > Chordata > Mammalia > Eulipotyphla > Talpidae > Galemys > Galemys pyrenaicus. Next base: position 5,015,361 of record JAGFMF010012000.1, read on the forward strand.
AACAATAATATTTTATACTAGATTGGTAAAATATAAATGTTGGATATTGTCAATATTAGGAAGGACTTACAGATATGGAGTCAATGTGGAATGATAGATTGGCACACTTGCTTGGGTGAGGAAACTGGTTGATTTTGTTAAGGTAAATATATATATATATATATATATATATATATATATATGGCTCAATCTAGCTATTCCCCTAGGAATAAGTCCATAAGAAAGTATGTGCAAGGATATTCATTTATCTTTCAGTAGTGGGAAGGGGGATATTTTCCTCATTCCCCTTCTGGTATAGTGAACATACAAAATGTGGTTAAGTGCAGTATATAGCAGTAAATATTTTTTTCTTACTTTAGATTTAATTCTGTGTGTGTGTGTGTGTGTGTTGTATAAAAACTGGGGTATAGGGCAGAAGTGTGTATGTGGGCAGGGAGAGGATTCACCCAAGACAGAGCGGGGAGCAGAATGAGGATTTACTGAAATACACTGCTGAGGGGAGCAGGGTGAGACAGGAAAGGTCTGCTGTGCTGTATGTGGGTCAGCTCCCTGGCTGGGGTTTTAACTCCAGCCTTAGCAGTGATAGTGTGGAGACAACCCCTAGGCCATCTGGGAGGCCCTTGTTGAAGTATAAAGAAACAGGCATATGGGACCACATATTTACATAGTATAAATAAAGCAGATTCTAAATACAGTGTTAAAGAAGTGTAAACACATAGCAGAAAAGTTTTATAATGTGCTATCATTATTATATAAACTAAAATACATAAAACAACATACACATTTTAAAGAAAATAAATAGAGCAAAGGACATATATTAGATGTATTAGAATGGTTGTTCACAGAGAGAAGTATGAAATAAATAGGAAGAAAACTAAATAAATTGAAAAGACAAGAAACTTAGATTGATTATGATGCTATGTCACAAACTAGGAATAATATTTACTTAATATTCTGTACAAATGTATACCTGATTTTCTGAGCCATAGTTGTTTAATTTTAGCTTGAATGCCTGAACACTGGCAGATTAGCCATTAAAAATAAAAACAGACCTTTATCAGTATACTTCATATACTTGAAATGTTTTAATTTATTTCAACCTAAGCTTTCATTGTAACAAAGAATGATGTTTTCTTTTAATTTTTATAACTTGTCCTCAAGTAAGATCTCGCTTTTGGAAATAACATATAGATTATGCCCAGGGTCTACTGAAACCTGCATACAGATCTTAAGATTTGGGGAACAGAAATTAATTATCCTAAGTATAATAAAGATAAAATACATGTAGAGCATGCTAGTTACAACCAAAATTGATTTACAATAAGGAAAGAAAACAATTTGAATTTAATTAGTTTTATCCTTGCTTAAGAGCTGTGGATGAAGTATAACATTCTTCATATTGGTTTATGAGCATTTCTTTACACAATATTTTTAAAGTGTGTTATCTAAAAAAACTAAAGAAGAATAAGCTATTAATTTTTTTTCTTATTCTTTACTGAATCACCATATGTAAGTTTAAATAATACGCTTAAACATAGAATTATTTCTTAGTCAAATTTTCAATAATAAATCCTATTTCATAAAATAATACTCTTTAACACTCTAAAGTTTCTTACATTTTTCCCAGCACTTCATAAATATTTATATTCTTAATCTAGTCCTTTCATTCTTAAAAATTTCTTTTCCACAGATTAGATTTTTCTGACCCCATATGAAATCATTTTTCTACTTTTGATGATATGAATCACAGTGGAACTTTCCTTCATTGCCTGTCAGAGTTGGAAACATTGCTTCCTTAAAGATGCATCTTGCCATTTCTTGGTATGTATTTCATTTTGTTGGAATGATTCTTTACATAATTTAGTAAAACTGTGTAAAAGGCAAGCCTATCAAATCTATGCACAGTTGATTATCATGCCAAATTAGTGTAGATTAAGTGCAGATTAAAAATGGTTATTTTTCACATATTGCACTTATCAATATAGTTACTAAAACTGAAGGAATATAAACCTTCCTTATTGCTTTTTGTTTCTTACTAGAAGTTTTTAGATCTCCTTTTTTTTAGTCTAAAGTTTCTTAATAAGGAATGTAAGTACAAGATTATTTTTACTCATTTTCCTGAGTCCTTAGTGGAATCTTACAGTTTGAAGATTTATGTCTTGAATTATGGAAAATCCTTTTTAATTTTCTGTGATTTATTATGATCCAATTTCACCTGCTCTTTTCAGAAATTTTTACTCATCAGCTGTTGAACATCTTATATTGTTATGTATCCTACATATTTGGAATTGTATTTTTAAGTTATTTTCCATGGGATTTCTTTGCAGATCTTCTGTTTTAAAAATACATTAGCAGTTATGTTAAACTCTATTTTTTTATATTTCTTGTTATTAGGACTCTGGACATGAAATCCTCATTAATTTATTTGTGTGTCATTTGAACCATAATAAATACTTGATTAATTTTTAAAATTCAAGATGTGAGATAGCAGTGTGTTTGTAGAAAATAAAGTATATCAAAAATTTGAGAAAAATTTGAGAAAAATCAATATTTTCTCAAAAAATTTGAGAAAAATCAATATTTGAGAGAATATATTGGCTTGCCCTAAACCACCAACAGTAATGCCCCCCAATATGATTTTTAATCAATTTCTTCCTAATGATAATCATGGTAAAAATATAATGGGGAATGAGGATAGTCAAGTAAACCCAATATTTTCAGAGTCAGACATTTTGGGGAAGAGATATAAAACTGTCTTGTTTTGATGGTCATAGAAAAACTGATGAATAAAACTGCTTCTTAGATGAGAAAAAAGGAGAGAAACTAGTTTTTTTGTTTTGTTTTGTTTTGTTTTTTACTAGCTATTACACAGGAACTTATTACCAGAACTATACATTGTCTCTCTCTCTTCTGCCCACACATATTCCCCATTATAATCAATTTCAGATAGATATGACCACCAGTAGTGTGTGCATCAATCTCATACTGATTACTCATAACTTAAAGCTGATTTATTCAGCAGTATAAACATAAGTTAAAAGACCACTAATTTCAAAGGAGGAAGGTAAAAATCATCACTATTTTAACATCTGTTGAGTCAGTCAGTAAGTATGCTTAAAGAAATATGAGGAAATCATTTCCAGGGCACTGTTTCAATAACTGGGAAAAGTAAGTTCTGTAAGATTTTAAACAGCATTGTTCAGGAATTCAAATTACATCTTGTATTCACCAAGAAATTAATATGGAACACTTAACTTCAATAGTAAAGACAGGAAACCCTGGTAAGAAGAGCCCAGAAGTCCTGGCCACGAGCACCAGAGTTCAGATAATTAAGCACTGGTAAGGGAGCTCAGTGGGTGGCCCACCCACTAGCCTCTGTGGCCCAGACACCCAGCAGGAACACCTATGCCCCAGTAAGAGAGTCCAGAATCCCACCCACAGAACCAGCAGTAAGCCTGATGCAAACCTAGATGGAAGCCAAGGAACCCCCGACCACTACCCCAGGAGCCCTGAAGCACAACAGGACCACCCATACCCAGCAAGAGTGCCCAGAAGTCTGGTGGGCCCATACCCAGAACAAACCCAAAAGCAAACCATGAGGTAAAATAAAATTAAAAATGGTGAAGCATGCCCTCCTGGGAATAAACACCCACAAAAATCCACTTCCAGAATCCACTAACAATGACTAGGAAAAACATTTATGTTTGACAGATGAAGTATTTCAAATTATCATAATTAAAAATCTCAGATGTAAGAGAAGATACAGAAATGGAAAATAACGCTAGAAGAAACATAATGAACAGAAGAATAAGATTGAAACTTTAAATAATAAAATAGAAAAAAAAAGAGCTGGAAAAGATCAGTGGAGGAACTAAAAAATCTGGGAAAGCCAATGAAAACAGAATGATATGGAATAAGGAATCAGTACTCTCAGATACAGATACAAATAGAACCAAAAAAGGAAAGGAAAGAGAGATACAAAGGAATAATAATTAAAAAGCTTTGAGAATTATCTGACATCATGATGAAAGAAAATATGTCATAGAAATCTCAAACAGATGAGGAAGTCAAGGAAACAAAAAACTATTCAAGGAAATAATTGAAGAGAACTTCCCAAACTTGAAGGTGGAAATAAAAATGGACCTACAGGAAGCTAGAAGGATGACAAATTATCATAATAAAAGGAAAACTACAGCATGCCACAAAATAGAAAACCTTCAAAGAGTCTAAGACTAAGAAAAAATAATAAAGCTAACAAGGGGGAAGAAACAGATAACCTATAAAGAAAAACTAATTAGGCTGGCATCAGAACTTTTGAAGAAACACCACAGGCAAGGGATGAATGAAAAAACATATTCAAAAAAACCCAACACAAAAATGCTAGCCAAGAATACTTTGTCCTCCAAAACGCTCCTTCTTCCATGAGGGGAAATAGGACCTTCTCAGACAGTCAAAACTTCTGAAATTTGCTACTACTTAACCCACACTCCAAAAAAAATTACAAGAAGCCTTAAAATCTAAGCCAACAGAGAGGAATGAACAGGAAGAACTAAGCAAGATATTGCATAGAACTATGAAACAACTAACAAAATGGCAGTAACACTTTGTGTGTCAATAGCCACCCTAAACATGAATGGACTGTACTCACCAATAAAAAGACAGAGAGTAGCATGCTGGATTAGAAAACAAAATCCAACCTTCTTCTATTTTCAGGAAACACATCTAAGTTCTAAAGATAAATGCAGATTGAAAGTAAAAGGTTAGAAAGCAACTCTACAAACAAATGGCCCCAAAAGAACAGAAGGACAGCCATATTTACATCAGATAAAATAGACTTCAAACTTAACAAAGGTAAGACGAGACATAGGACATAGATAGACACCATACAATGATAAGGGGACACCAAGAAGACATAATAATCACCAGTATATACTTAACAAATGAAGGAACATCAAAATACTTAGATAATTACTATCATCTCTGAAAACAGACATTAGAGAAAACACATATGGGACAGGAGACTTCAACACACCAGTCTCACCAATAGACAGGTAAATGAGACAAAATAATAAACAAGTACACAATAGCCTTAAATAAATACTTAGAAGTCATGGGCCTAACCAACATCTATAGGACACTGCATCCACTAAAACCTAAATACACATTTTTTACAAGTGCACACAGATCATGCTCCAGGATAAACCATTTTCTGAGTCACAGGACAAACATCAACTACATGAAGGTCAAATCACATCAAGTATCTTCTCTGGCCATAAAGGCATCAAACTAGAAATCAACAAAGCAAGGCACCTACACCTGTCCTCATGGACTCAGAATAATATGCTACAGGAAGAACACAGGATTAATGAGGAAATCAAAGAAGAAATTAGAGATGAATGAAAATGAGGACATGACTTTCTAGAATGCATTTGTATAGCAAAAGTAGTAATAAGAGGAAAGCAGCTTAAGACTATATCAAGAAACAAGAAAGAACTCAAATAAACAACCTAATCTATTAAGAACTAGAAAAACAGTAACAATAAAAAGCTAGTAGAAGAAAATAATAATAAAAATAAATAAATAAATGAAATAGAAATTAAAGAGACAGTCCAAAAGATGAAAGCAAAATCTGGTTCTTTGAGAAAATTAGGCAAACCTCCAGCTAGGCTTAAAAATAAAAAGAGGGAGAAAACTAAAATAGCAGAAATCCAGAGGATAATTAGAGATTACTATGAACATTTATAAGCAAACAAGTTCAATAATCTAGATGAGACAGACAAATTCTTAGAACTATCCAATCATCCAAACCTGATTAAAAAAGAAATAGAAAGCTTAAACCAATTAAAAGCAGCAAAATTAAAATAGTAATCAAGAACTCCCCCTAAACAAAAGCCCAGGGCCAGAAACTTTCACGAGTTCTACCAAACATTGGAAGGTAAACTACAACATATCCTACAAAAACTCTTTCAAGAAATTGAGAGAGGGGCCCGCCCTGGTGGCTCAGAGGGTTAAGCAACGCACTATGAAGCAAACCGCAGCCACTACAGCACGAGTTCAATCCCTGCCACCGGCCAGGGAGATGACCCACATGGCGTAGCAGACCTCTCCTGCCTCGTCCGCTGCTCCCCTCAGCAGTGTGTTTCTGTCAATCTGCCTGTTCTGCATCCTGCTCTGTCTGGTGGATTCTCTCACCATCCCTACACCTCTGGCCTGTACCCAAGTGCTTGTATGCATACATAAATAAATCTTAAAAAAAAAAAAAAAAGAAATTGAGAGAGAAGGACTACTACCAAATACACTTTATACAAAGCCAATGGTAAAGGAATACTAAAACCAAAGACAATAAATGCTGGCAAGGTTGTGATGAAAAAGGAACCCTCCTACACTGCTGGTATGAATGCAAACTCGTTCACCCACTATGGAAAACTGTGTGGAGCTTCCTCAAAACACTAAAAAAAATATACCATATGATCCAGAGATTCTACTCCTAGGAATCAACCAATTTTCTGATTTTGGGTCCTTTGGTGACTAATTGAGATGTATGCTTGGAGATTACAATGAAAAATACATTACTTATTTTGCAATATTTTATTTACAATTCCTTATTTAGAAGATCTATCTATGTATAGATCTATATCTGTGTTCAACTGTCGTCTTATTCTAACTGTAAATATAAGGAGCTAATGTAGACAGTATTCATTTTAATGACTGTTTTTCAATATTTTGGGTACAATGAATATTGAAAACATTTCCTAAGGATATATCAATTATTTACAAACAGCTCAATTTCTTTTTTGGGGAATGTTGTAGATACTCCAGAAAGCACAAATCATATATTCTGGCCTATTTTCTTAAAAGTTATTACTATAGATATTGTTGCTAGTTAGATATTCAGAACATGGTATATCTATTGGATTTCCCTATATGCTTTCTTTTACCCAAAAAACTTAAATTTCATTTACCTATTTATTTTTTCTTTTCTCCAAACATTTCTAGTGGAATTTTACTTTTATTAATTTTTGCACTTTTTTTTTGAGGTAATACTGGTTTATAACATATGCTCTTATTTTTTTAAAGTCCCACATTCTATTAACTATGTTGCTATATCCATGTCAGAGAGGAAATAATTCAACACACTTTTTTTTTCATTTTTTTAATTAAAATATTTTAAAATTTACATATACTTGCCATTAATTGTAATCCCCATGTGTTCCCCATCACCATCTCACCAGTGCACCATCACCTCAGTCCCTCGTCAACACACTTTTAAACCAATTATCTGATATATTGTTTTCTATGGTATAATGAAAAAAAGATGCAAAAGAAAGCAAAGGATTAATTTGGTAGACAAATAAGTCTCAGTCCGTTTTTTCAATAGCAAATAAGTTGAAGAGCTTAGATCAAGAAACTATACATATACATTCCCTTTCACTACCTCTCAGTTTCTTTTTGTTTTTTGTTTTTTGTCTCTCTCTTTATTCCCCCCTTCCCCCTCCTCTCACTCACACACACACACAGACACACATCTACCCTATGTCACAAGCATTTTCACTTCTGAGTAATTGACACCTTCTAAAGTTTACTTTCACTTCTTATTTTTGTTCTATATATGAAATACTACTGAGCTTGAATTCATTCTTCTGTGCTATCATTTAGATTTGATTACAGGTGGAAATTTCTTTAACTTCAATGATGCATAATCTCTAGGTAATATTCAGGTTTTGTAAAATGTTTCTACTGAATTAAGTGATACCTGTATATATCTAAAAAATGAATAATGGCATTAATTATGTGTATCTCAGGGTAGATTTAGAGTAAGATTTAGATTAATACTGAAAATTGTTGTGAGGCCCTTACCAAAACATTTTCTTAGAACCTTTTTGTTTAAAGCAAATGAAACTTTTGACTTTTAGGCTGGATGGTTAAATTTCTTTTATTTTCCATTTGCACTCTCTTGGCTTGACAATATATACTAATGATGGTTATCTGTCTCAAGAGGAAATGTTGATAATGATTCCCAGCCTTTAATGTTGATTCATGATAGATGCATATATTGAGTAAGATCTTTTCCCCTAGCTCATCTTTGCACTAAAGTTTAATATTGTAATTTAATAAAAATGACTTTGCAGCTGTGAAAGCTATCTCAGTAAAGAGATATATGTATTTCAAAGCTGGTTCAGGTTCAAAGTTAAAACACTTTTTCCCCCTTTTTGCTATGTCCGTCTTTCCCTACCAAGGGAAATCACCTCTTCAAAGGAAGAGACAGTAAATCTCTAAATCTCCATATTTACTCAGGTCCCAAGATTCTGCAGGGCAAAAGCTGCCAAGTCTATAGATTTACAATGTTTTATGATAATGATTTCCTCCAAGGGCTCACCCGAGATGAAAAGATAAATTAATTTATCCACTTCCAACCACTACTGAAAGTTTAGTCTCCATTCCAAAAGCTGCCTTCAGAGCAGTTCCTCCACTATATAATTCATCAGGAGTGATTAAAATTTAAGAGCCTCTGGATATGACCATCTTGCACTGGGCCGATCACGTGGAAAGCATTGTAAAAAAAGATGAGTTTAGAGCTGAAGAGCACATTATGTCTTTTTTTCTGACCTTGTGATACTACTACTACTGTTAATATTAATAAGTTACTTGTCATTGACTCTGTAGCAGGCATTTTTTATAGGCAATTGTCATTTTATTCCTCCCAACATCTCTATGCAGGAGATTTTAAGAACCATGAGAATAAATAAGCTAAAGGTTTTTCTATGAATCACATATTATAAACAAGAGAACCAGATATAAACCCAAATTATTCTAAATCCATACCTTTAGGCAACATGGACTCTAATTCTCATTATGCTAGAGCTTGCATCTGATAGGGTTTGGTCTTGCCTTTTTATTTATATTTTTAATTGTATTCTTTGTTTTGATGTAATATTTCTTGACAACACTGTATATGACTCGAATTATAGATTCAAACCTTCAGATGTATGGCACAACACCATGCCCATAACCAATGCACCCATAATGTTCCACCAACGTTTCTTTCACTTGGCTAATCACTAGTCAAGTAATATTTGTGGTTTTGGAGTGTTCATGAAAGGAAATATGGAAGTGAAACTCAACTGAATTATGTTTGATTCCAAAGGAACACATGTTTTTGTTGAATTTGGCGGCATTGTTTCTAGCCAGATATGTGGAGATTCAGGAAGCAAGCAATAGAGCTTTGGGGTCCAACTGATTACCAGTGACTTGAACCCATGGATTGAGCCATTCCCCAAATATGGGCAAAGAATCCAGGCCCACTTTGGCAATGTCTGAAGCCTTGGCATATGCACTAGCGATCTCACTAAGAAAATTATTAGTAATGCTGGAGATAGGTATTCCATTATTTCTTTAGCTTAATAAACACCAGCCATGGGCACCAGAGCAAGAATTTCAAAAAGATGAATTGTGAGGCAAAGACAACAGGTGTGAGAACACACAGACAGTCACTGGAAGAAACTGAGAAGTAACTACTGCTGCTATCAAACAAACATAAGGAAGAGAGATCTTAGAGTTCCTTCACAGGAAGATGAAAATTATAATCACCAAAAAATCAAAACTTGTAAGAGAGTTTATAGGGCAGTCCCAGAAGGATATGGGGTGATTTGTGTACTTCAAACCTTGGGACAACACCCTAAAGGATGCACTCAGAAAAAAAGAATAAAAGGTATATTTACAAGGGCAATGAGAAAGAAGGAGAGAGAAGGCTAATTGTTTTATATGGTCCATCAGTAACAACAACTGAGCTGAGACACCAGGGTACAAGTTGAAAGGAAAAACAAGAGTGTCTGAGCCCACAGGTATTCAGTTATATAGCAAGGATGGCTGTTTACCTCTAGTTCCTGGCAACCCCCATGTAGGAAGTCAGATTCATGGCATGCTGGGAATTGTATTTCTTAGTGCCAGGAGATTTCTTCACAGTGCAGAGGAGGGTGGAGACTAAAAAATTCCAGGGGGTGGAGCTCATTCAGGACATCATTCAGGAGCTCAGATTTTGCTCCTTACTCTAAAAAAGTAATATCTACCCTATGCCTGTAAAGGATAAACCTCTAAGTTAGAAAGAGAATCTAAGATGACTGACATCATTGAATTTTCTCCTCTGGTAGGAGAGAATCAGACAGCTTTATAAAGAGATCACTTTTCTACACTGTCATTAAAAGTAACATTTGTGCCTAAGAATAAATATGTTTAAAAGCAACACGGAGGTTTTCTAGATAACTTATCTATAATCTCAGCATCTCAGAGCCTCCTGGAAAGCTGAAAAGAAATGCTAACTATATAGAATATAGGGCTAATAGCAACATAAATAAATGTAGTAAAGTGTGGTATAAATCTTATTACAGCAATTACACTTACAGGAGAGTTAAAAAAAAGATCTGAGATGATAGTGATAGGGAGGCTCATATGACAGGGATGGGGTGGGAAGCATCTCTATAGGTGGTTCAACTGAAAAATTTTTATAGAACTTTCATTTTGTGCTGTCATAAAAATTCTTTCCAGTGCATCACCTGATAGATATTCATATAGTCAGTCAACACCATATGCCTTTCAGAGCCTATCTTTTGTTTTTATTATTCAAGAAATAGTTTAGGGGGCCTCTCTGGTGGCGCATTAGGTTAAGCAATGCACTATGAAGCAAACCGCAGTCACTGCAGCACGAGTTCGATACCTGCCTCTGGCCAGGGAGGGGACCCACATGGTGCAGCAGACCTCTCCTATTGTGCCCGCTGCTCCCCTCAGCAGTGTACTTCCATTGATCTGCCTGTTCTGTTCCCCGCTCTTTCTGTGGTGAATCCTCTCACCCCCCATACCTCTGGCCTGTACCCCAGTTCTTGTATGCATACAAATAATTTTTTTTTAAAAAGAAATAGTTTAGGTTGAAAAATTAATAAAAATATCAGTCATACATTGCTAGTGGAAATTAGTGTTTTAAGAGGCTAGCTATTCTTTGATGATACTTGAGGTTTGGGCCTACACTTAGAGCCTATAATTTTTTACAATCTTCGATGCCTTTTTTTTTAAACCTGTACAGTTAAATAAATTATGATAAAATATTTTATTAGAGTATGAAAGATAACAAAATTTAAAACATAATTCTTTTTGTATTTTCACTCATTGAATATACTATAAATGAAGGGGAACATTTTTCTTATCAACTGCAATCCAGAATAATATTTACATCTAGCTGTTCCTTCTGGTCATCAGTCTCCTATTAGGATCAGAACCTCTTTGTCTTTTTTTGTTGTTGTTGACTGTTGAAGGGAACAGATCATTCATTTTGCAGAATGACCTTCAATTTGGATTCATTTTGTGTTTACCCAAGATACAGTTTATGTTACAAATTTTTGGTGAGAATGCCATGAAAGTGACATGGAGCTATCGCTATGCATCATATTTGGAAACTAACATGATATTAATTTTATCTGCTACCCAGAGATATAATCTTTGATGATTTTGATTATACACTGTTTCATATTTACAGGAAGAAAAAAACAAAACAAAATGCCAGATTCACTTAAGAGTGTCTTAGGTGAGGCAGTAAAAATTATATGTTGACCTTATGAGTATAGTCATTTTAATATTATGAGTTTCAAAATGGGAACTATGCATATAGCACATCTGCTATACAATTAAATAGATCTAGCTAGTGAAGAAAAGTGCTTCTGTGCCTTTTTTCATATAAAACTATTTTCATAATAAATGCCAATAGACAATCTGTATTCATGCATGGGTATTTAATAGATATTTTTCTAACAAACTAAGGTTATCACTGCAAGAAAAACAACTGAAAATATTGTCAATGGCAATACTAAGCCTTTTAAATAAAATTGTAATTGTGTACAACTTGCATGTGCACCTTAAGTTTTAGAGTTTCTCAGTAGTTAAACATGTTTCTGATGAAACAGCGATATTAACAAAGATGAATTTTCTACACTTGATGATTAAATTAATCTTCAGTTTGAACACCTGTATAAGTCAGCAAACCTATACTTTCCAAAGAAGCAAAGCGTGACATGAAAATGTATGCATGAGATTATACCCACTCACAAAAGCAAGGAAGATCAATGGCGTTCCATTGTGGCATACAAAATTTGTTAGGATTTTAGATTTCATATTGCAAATTTTGTTTAAGCTACATTATTTTTGTATTTTTCTATAGCACCAAAATACTTTCCATAATTATCTGGAACAGATATATTCTGTTTAGTCACTACAATAAAGTGTTACAAAATCAATTTATAAAAATAAGTTGCATTGTTATATGCAAACAATGAACTAGAAGAGAAATAAGAATAGTCTTATTTACCATTGAAACAAAAAGTATTAAATAAATAGGAATAAGTTTAAAAGAAGTAGATTCATACAATTAACACAATAAGAAATTATTAAAACAAAGATAAGACACCAAAAATGCAAGATATTCCCAGGTCATGGATTGGAAGAATTCACATTGTTAAAATCACATCTTACCCAAAAACTACATGCAGAATTCAATGCAATCTCTATCAAAGTTTCAATGTCACTCTTGAAATAGACAAATATTACAGATATTTATATGGCAACTGCAAATATTCCAAAGAACAAAACCAATGTTGACCAAAAAAAAAAAAAATAATCAAAACAGTACACTGGTGGAACAAAGACAGACCAATGGAATAAAATTAAGGGTCCAGAAATCAACCCACATTTATTTGGACAGTTAGACTAAGGCAACATACATTAGAGAAAGGAAACCTCTTCAATAACTGGAGTTCATAAAACTGGATAACCGCATATAAAAGAATGAAACTAGACTACTAGCATACCTTACACAAAAATTAACCCAAAATGCAGTAAAGACTTGGATGGAAAAGTTGAAACCATAAAATATATAGACAAAAATATATAGGCAAAATACTCCAGACATTAGCTTTATGGCTGTCTTTGGAGACCCAACCCTAACAATGAAAGGAACAAAAGCAGAACTAAACAAATGGGACTACAATGAATAAAAGCTTCTGCCTAGCAAAGAAAACTATCCTTAAAGAAGAATACATCCTACTGAATAGGAGAAAATATTTGTACATCGTACATCTGACAAAGAGCTAATATGAACGATCTACTCATACAATTCAACAACAGCAAAAATAAAATAAATTAAAAATAGGCAGAATCACTAAAGTAGACAATTCTTGAAAGATACAGATGTGCAACAGGCACATGAAAAAATGTTTATCATAACTTATCAGGGACATGTAAATCAAAACTACAATAAGATACCACCTAACACCCCTTAGTATGGTCCGTATAAAAAAACGACAGAAACAAGTGTAGTGCGGAAGTAAAGAAAAAGGCACCCTCATACACTGTTGATGTGAATGTAGACTGCCATACCCTGTGGAAAACAGTATGGAGAGTTCTCAAAATATTAAAACAGTTCTACCACATGAATCAGCAACTGCACTCCTATATATCTCTCTGAAGAATGTAGAAACACTAAATCAAAGGTATATATTCATACCTATGTTCATTGAAGCATTATTACAATAGCCAAGTTATGGAAACAATGGTGTGCACAATGACAAATGAATAGATTAAAAATGTATGGTATATAAAAAATGGAATATAGCACAGCTATAAAAATGAATTATTGCCATTTGTGATAACATGGATGGTATGGAAAGGGATAATGCTAAGAGAAGTAAGTCAGAAGAAAAAGACAACAGATGGTTTGACTCGTATGTGAAATATAAAGAAATGAAACAAAGGAATGGACAAAATCAAGCCAAAAACATCCTAGAAATCTGATTATAATTTGTGAATTCCAGAAGGGTAGAGGATGCAGTGTACTATGGTGGTAGGTGTGATGCAAGAACATCTAAAGAAGTTTGAACTTTCAGTTCTAACTCATAAACTGTGCTGTAAACAAAATCTTCAAAAACAATTTTCAAGTAATAAATAAAACAGTATTCTTTTCCTTTTATGTATTTGTTTTCCTGAACCTACATGTCTAAAAATATACTTAAAACAAAGTAGCATATCCTATTTGTTTAAATCTGGAAGCAAATATGACTCTGAGGAGAAACCAACTCAGGGAGGACTAAAGAAAGCTTCCTCTTCAAATCTGAAATCTAAAGGAAAACTAGGTTTATAGTCAATGTTTTTGTAGAAGGAAATATGTAGAAGGAAATATGGTAATATTAAAACCACAATATAGGACAAAATTCCAGTTTGATCCTTTAAATGTGCTTTCTCTACCAAACTTTTTTACGCTTACCAACTTTGAAGTTTATACCACACAAGGAAGAGTTCAATCTAAACCTCCTATACTCTCTACTAATTAAGTAAAACTAATCTTTAAATTCTCTGTAACAGACCATAAAAAGTGAAAACCATAAATATTTCTGTGCTTCTACCATATATATTTTCCAATATTGTAATTAAGATCACTGTTATAGTCATATTTTTAAATAGTCATATTTTCTTTTTTAAAGCTATGTTGTTATATAAGTAAACAACAATGAGGATTTACAGGAAAATTTGAATATAACAAAATATACCAGCAAAATTTTAGCAAGTTTTGTTTGTTTGCTTATTTGACATTAGAAAATTACTACATATTCAGTGTCCCTAAATTCCAAAATGGACAATTTCTTAAGAAAGCAAACATGGAAGAATAACAGTAAGTATCATTCTTCCCTTTTCCAAAAAAAAAAAAAAAAGCTAATAACATCTAATACGGCAGAAATAACTAATATCATCTGATAGAAAAAAGAAGCTGAAATTACTTGCCATTTACTCCAGCTACAGTAGCATCTGGAAAAGAAAAATCTTATTATAATATTAAAACCACAATATTAATTGTATTTTATCTTTAGTTGCATGTAAACAAAAGTATTCAATAAAAGAAAAACCTAAGAAATAAAAAACTAAATAAAACACTTGAAAGAGCCTCTACAATGGTATATATTTTTCAACATATTTTGTGAATGCCACCATTTAAGAGGTCAACAAAAGTGTGTGAGTGAGGGTAGAATTAGATAAGACAATTAGGTAATAAGCATAAGAGCATCCTCTTTAACAAATCCAATTGCCTTTTATCTTGGAATGTAAAACAATGGGATTTTTTTTACCCATAAAAATCACTCAAGATTCAGAAAGTTACAAATGTCAACAATTTGCATAAAAGCTGAACTTTAAAGATTTAGTGCTGTGTACAAATGAAGACAAAAATAACAAAAACATAAGAGTTTTGTGTTAATATATTTATCCATTATCTAATGTTTATATAATGAAAGTGAAATGACTTGATTATTATCTGTGCTATTACACTGAATACCAAATGAACTCATTCATACTGCATACTTGCTTTAAAAACTATTACAGGCCCATGAATGACAAAGGAAACATATATATGCAAACTTCTTTAGATGACTAATTTGATTTTTGTGTTAACTGCTAATGTATTATTAATCAACAGTCCATTATACTTTTAAATAACTTAATTTATTTGTGCTTTATTTGTACACAACTCACTTCTGCATTCTTTTTCTCCATAAAATTTTACCACTAAACAATATTATCCTTAGGTAATGAATACATATATGCAAAAATCACAGAATACGGAGCACACTAAAAATTTGGCTATATCCAAATATTAATGAGTGAAATCAATTTGGCACAAAATTGTTTACCCATTAATTCATTATTTTCAAAATATAATGATTGAGTTCTACCAAAAAAAGTAGATATTTGAATATATTTGGTTTAGCCTTTCCATTTTTATTATTATGAATTGGTCTCATGGATGACAATCTGCTTGGTATATGATTGCTTTGGTTTGCTAAATCATACTCAAAATTAATCATTTAAATATGGATTTAAGTGAGATATACATGAAAAATAATCAAGTAATTCAAATATTGTGAAGTTGCTTTTAAAAAATCATAGGATGGGGCCTTCCTGATGGCACAAAGGATTAAGTCTCAACACTATCAAGCTATTGCCAGCCACTGCAGCATGAGTTCAATCCCTGGTCAGGAAGCTAACCCATATAGCAAAGGAAACCACTCCTGTTTTGCCCACTACTCCCTGCACCAATGTATTTCAGTAGATCAGCCTGTTCTGCTCCTCATTCTGTCTATCATGAGTCTTCTCAAACACCCCTTACCCTGGCCCTCATCTCTGGCTTAATTGCAGCTCTTGTATGCATAAATAAAATAAATATTTTTTTAAAAATGATAGGATGAAATAAGTGTTTGATAAGCAAGTGAATAAAAAATATTGATGTTTATTACAAACAGCATATTTATTATGAAACATCTACAAGGCAATCAAACCTGGTGTTATGGAAAGACTATTAGTAAAAAACTTGACAGTTTTTGATCCTTGAATGAAGCAATCAGTGATAGTCACTAAAATTTCATACACTATTGTAAAATAAGTATTTCTTTTAAATCTCTAATTTAGAATTTTGGGGGGCACTACTTTGATATATTATAAATACATATACATACATTTTAATTCTCCAAGATAAAGATCAAGCATATCATTAAACAAAAAAGGAATACTGATCATTACTTTCTTTTAATATAGGAAAATAATTAAAACAATAAAATCAGTTCCTTACAAGACACATTTGTTTTCTTTAGAAAGCTTTATTTTTTATAAGAAAAATTTTATAATTGAATGCTGGTGAGTAACTTTTTTGTTAAATCAACTATCATTTCTATTGGAACTATGGTATAAGTCAGCCTTTCACTAAGCACTTTCTTACATAAATATGCTTTTTGAATGATCCTGGCAAGACTGTGAATGTATCATATATTCAATAGTTCAGTTAAAATGAGCCCAACATTTAGTAGTATTTTTAGTAGAAAATTCTTGCTACTACAAAGGTTAAGAATAAACAGTATTTGACAGTGAATCTTACTAGATTTTTAAACAGCTTCTCTACTCCCAAATATAATCTTAACAGGGTATGTATTTCAATTTGAAGCAAGTTGCTTCCCTTTTGTTTAAACCCTGGTCATGGTAAACTTCTGTCTAATCTGCAATCAAAATAAGGTAATTTTCCCTCCTTTGGGAAAACAGGTGATTATCTGCTTCATTCCAGAAATTTTACTTTAGGTATGAATTATTCACTCAAAATGATAATTGCTCTATTGAACTTAGACCAAACAATAAAACATATTAACCTGCATTTTAACAAAATTACCCCTAGAACCCACCAGATCCTTAGCAACAATGGTGTCTACAGATTGGTTTGAAGTCTTGGATGCCACCAGATGGTGCTCTTACAGAGCCAAATAGACAAAGTATTCACTATACAATTGAAAAAAAAAAGAAAAAAAAAGTAATGACTTTTTTTTTGACTAAAGAAGTTTAATAATCACAGAATCCCAAAATGTTCATAATCCATGCCTGCAACCATATTTAAAGGTCTGGAAATTGTGTACCCTAAGTACCCTTCAGTACTCTAAAACAGTACTGAAAATATATTTAAAGTACAAAATAGCAAATATTGAAGATAAATTGCTTTTAAAGTATCAGGAATAAATTATATTAGCAGTTTTATATCTATACATCTATAATAATATTTAAACAGATAGATGATAGGTAGTCTGACCAACAAATTTTAAATATTATCAATACATAGTACTATTAAAAGTAGTATTAGTATTAATATGCATATAGAAAATGGTGACAATGTTAAATTGAATAGATGTTCACTATATAGATACGAGCATATTTATAAGTATATGTTTATTGTTATAGTATAAAACACACACTACATAGACTTGAAATGCATTCATGGCAAATAAGAAAATATTGAGGTGCTTGTGTTTACCTATAACATCATTTGTTATAGGTAAACACACATCCATAACAGGATATTGAAAGTCTATAAAATAGTGAAATAAACATAAGAAAAACTTATTATTGAAATAAGATCTTTTTTTTAGTTACTAAGCTGAAGATCAAAGAACTATAATAGGGATGTCATTTGTTAGGCATCCTTCTTTTGAAGATGAAAGTGCCACTATATTTCTTTCAAAATCACCCTTACTATAGGTATTTTCCCCCAAGAGTTTTCAAAATTGGTAGATGCACAATTTTTGCCTTAAATACTATGTCGTTAACAGGAGTTCCTACTTTCTTTCATCAGATTCTATTACTGATCAATTATTTTCTCAGGAAATCTCTTACTTCAGTCAAAATATTTATTGCTGTTATTCATATCTCTTCCAGTTCCTCATCTGAGACATTCTGTGTATAAATGTGATATTATATATGTATAAATTCACTCAATAACAAGCAACATTCAAATAATTAAAATAAATCATGTTAGTAAGTAAAATTTTATTATTTTGAAAAGTTATAACCTGAATTAAAATGTTAATACATATTCTCAATATCTCATTTTCTTTGTATTTTTAATAGTTTCAATAGGAAAATGTATGATCAGTAAATACTCCTTTATTAACTGACAATAAATTCAAAGACAACCCTCCTTTAAATTGTAATCTCCTTCCTAACAAATATTTGCTAAAATGTCATTGTCATGTAGTTAAATATAGTTAATCCATGATACTTTAATAGTGACTACATTTTTAAACTTCTTATCTAAGTATTACCAAAATGCTTGAGTTAGAATAAATGACAATAGTATGCATTTTTCTTATTTGTTTTCACCAATGAGGTGATAATAAGAAAATAGCAAGAAACCAGGGCTATGTTAATATGAAAGAAATGGGAGCTACCTAAGTGGTAAAGTAGAGATACACCAAAAATGACAGCAAACAAAAAGTTCCAAAAAAAAAAAAAAAAAAAAGAGGAAGATTTGGCAAATACAGAATGAAATTAGTTTATGCAAATTTTACACACACATGTATATGTGTGTCCATAATGGAATGTTAACGTATAAAAGCATTTACCTATGAGAGGCTCCCCTTCATAGGGGTTAAAGTTTCATAATTATCAAGTTATTGTCAGCCAAAAGGAGCATGATGAGTTCAATTCCAGGCCAGGGAGCTAACCCACAGACCTCTCCTGTCTCACTGCTGCTCCCCTCAGCAGTGTATTTCAGTAGATCCACTTGATCTGCTCCCTACTCTGCCTCTGGTTAATAGTCTCAGTCCTCCGTCCTCTGGCCTACACCGTTTTATGTTGAACTAAGGTAAATTACAAAGCTTCCAGAAATACTCCCTCCCTTCTGCTCATTTTGTTTACCTTCTTCCTAAACAATTGTTCCTAATTTCAGTCTTCATTATATGCTAGTATAAGTAGTAGATATGCTAAAATATTAGTAAAATAAATACTGATTTTATATTTGTCTTAATAAGTTCATATATTTTTGATCCAACTGACAAGAAATATATGGATATATACGGAAATATGAGGTCTCCAAAAACTGGCAATAAAGATAAGTTTCTTGTGTTATTTTGTAGTTAATTTTGACCATTATTAAAAGACTTTCCATTTTTACAGTTTTTCTCCTAATAATGAGTCACAGATTAAAAGTTAAACAAATGACTTGAAAGTCACATTACTGTTAATTTGCATGAGCTTGGCTGAAAAATATCTCAAGCCTCTCACTAAGATCTGTTTCATTTGACCCAGGGCATTTATATATTCTGCTGCAATGGGAAACTTGCTTCAGCCTGAAAGCATCTACAATTTTGACTCCTTAGTAGTCTTCTTGGAATATGACAAGGAAATTGGACTATTAGGAGGATGGAACATCAGTAAGATATTTTTATCAAGAGAGAAATATTTCTCTTCCTTTCCATATGCCTCGCTCTTCTTGAAAATCACTAAACTCCTACACATTCCACCTCCTCCATTACTAACTCTACTATCACTGTCATGATCAGTATCTCTACAACTTGAACTGAGATCTTAGGTTTTAGACAAGGAACCTTAAGCTGCCAGATAACAGAGATGTCTGAATGGGCATTAAATGAAGGAAATACACTCTCATCCAAAAAGTATGTGTTCCTTATGAAACAAAGTACATACCTAGTTAATAAATTTTTTTACCTCACATAGTTACATCTTTCATTGTGTTTTTCTTTGGTTTGTTAAAGAAATACTCTAAGACTCTAGAATCCACTTCTCAAATCTATTAATGGTCATACTGAATGCAAATTATTGTTTAGAATATAATAATTATCTTATAACCTGTATTTTTATTATATATATAATCTTTTTAGTTTGTTTCAGCAAAATACATAGTATGTATTTTTTAAATTTAGCATATGGATTACTCTTCCTCTCTAATTTTATTAAATGAAGACATGAACTATCATCCTATATAGTACTATTTCCCAAAGTTATGGAAAAATAAAATAAGGAATGATCTATGAGATAAACTATAAAGTTATACCACAAGAATATTAGAAAACACATTTTGTTCTGTAATTTATCAGTAAGTATATCCATGAATACTGTAAATAGGAATATTAAAAGGCCAAAGAGGTAACTTTTAAACTTTTTTATGGGTCTCTATCTTTTTCCTACTTCGTATTCCTTTTGTGTGCGACTTATACTCACACATATTTGGTCACTCTACTTCTGAGTGTCTTTTACAAAGCCCATATTTCTTCAAAAAGTGCTAAGCTCAACTTATATGTATGGCAATCAAACTATATAGACACACACAAACACACACATATATGGGATAATGCCACACGAGTTAAAATTAGCTTGTGCCCTCATATATATTATGATCAACTATGTGGAATAAAACAAATACATTTACAAAACACACATTCTTACACAAAGACACATTGACTCATATACTCTATAGAATCAGAAAGATAAACATCAGTTTTTAATATTTCAGTGGAAAGAGAAGTTATTTCTGATGGGACTATCTATAAGATTGCACAAATTATATACATATTCTCTTATTATAAAAGTCCTTTCTTTTGGTAAATAATATAAACTATGATAACACATAATCACAGCTATTGGTAATAAGTCAATATTTTAGCTAAATAATTAATGATTTTTTTATGGTATAAAATTTAAAAGAAGGAAAATGTTTGACATTTCATAGACTGCACGTGAATCTGTCTTGTTTGATAAAAAGGTATTCACATAAGTTTACTGCCAACTGAGAAAGTCAAATGCTCACTATATGAGATCCCAATAGTTTGACATTATTTCAAATGTGTAGTTTCAAAAAAGTGAATTTTTCCCTCAAAGATGAAATATTTTTCTAAAATAATTAATATGGACATACATACTGACACATATGTAGATCTGATAAGATATATGTAAAATATATAAACATAAGTGATAATATTACTGCATCTCTTGATATAATTTCAGGTATCACTCAAGGAAATTACTGTCTCTGTTTATAACCTTTCCGAGTCCTCCACCTTGTAAGGAAGATATTTAGCTGGAATCCTGAAACTTTGTAATGAATAATCAGTAAATTAGTGTGATGAAATTCTAGAAAAATCAAAACTGAATGTTTTATAAGAAACAAAAAAAAATATTTACATGGAATTCTTCCAGAAATACAAATAAACAGTTAAGAAATTAGAACTATTTATATGACCTTGAGTGGTAGGATTATATCCCTTTTAATATTCTTTAAGAAATATTAATAGAGAATATGCACAAACACCCCATAGGATACTAAGTATTTTTGGATTATAAATAAAAATAAATGGAATTTACAATGCAATGTAGGCATTTTAATTTGAACTGATAAACATGTCCTGTCTAACTCATATTTCTGAGGTAAATACCACTATTCTGGTAGGTAAATTAAATGACAAGTTTATAATTTTAAGAAACTGTTGCTTATATTATTGGCTGCATCAAGATTATTTTTCTTCTTTAAGCAGAGAGAATTGGTAAATATCAGAATTTATAAGTTTTACTATGGATTACATTGTTCATCTTGGAATTGCCAAATATTTCATATCAATATTTTTTAAACTAGCTTATTAAATAACTAAAACATTATGCATTTTACTGATAGAAGAAACTGAGACAACAAAGTAAAAATAAATAATGTTTCCTAACTTTAAGATAATGTTAACTTTAAGATTATAGGGCATTAAATAATCTATTATGAATTATTATTAATTACTATTAATCTATTATGAATTATTAAATAATCTATTATGAATTATTATTAATAGACTATAAATAGTCTATTATGAAATTATTTTCTTCCTAATTTAAAAAATATATAAAGGATAGCACCTTTTGAAAAACAAATTTCTAGTACCTTTAGATATTGAAAAACAGTTATTATGAGCAGGCTTTATGATGATAGGTGAGCCTATTTACTAGTGTACGTAATGATTAAATAAATATACAGACATATTGATCTATTAGACTTAATAAACTTGGAGAAAGTTCAAATAGTCAAATCCTCTAAATCATGTACAGACTCTTAAGCCAATGTTTCTGCAATTTAAAAGAAAAATACAACTTAGGAAAAAAGAAACGTTTTAAAGTTTGGATAAAGTTCTCATATTATAAAAATTGTACTGATTCTTGTTGACTCATTATTTTATCAACGTTTTACTATTTTCAGGAAAATAAAGTCTGAACAATATCATTGTTACTACTATTCTTTGAAAGTAGGCCAAGATTACAATTCTGTAGGTAATTACCATTTACCTATCTCTCATTTATCTATATGTCTACCTATCATCTGTCTATCTCATCATCTGTCTATATATCTATTTATCCATTTATCTCAATCCACAGTAACGACTCACTTGATTTTGTCCTATTTTAACCATAAATTATGTTTCCCTTCAGATTCCGTAAAGTCAAAAGCAGTATTTACAAGTTAATATATCTATTAGGTGATACCCTTACTGACATAAATTACAAGTAAACTGGTAAAGAAATTATATCTATGTTTCTGATTCTTTATTTCACTAAAATAAACATTTTAAAAATAAGAGTTGGTTAAAAAATAATGAAATGACAAAATTTTGATTTATCTTTATACATGCAAAGTAACCTTTCTATGACTTTACTAAAATAGGCTGAACAATTAAACAGAAATATAAAAAGTAAATTTAGGTAAGTGTTTCAGTCAGTGATGCTAACATTAAGACACTCAAATCAATCCTTTAAAGTTTACATGATAACTTCCTATATTATTTTACATTGACTTTCATTACTGCTTCACATGTAAGCAATTCTACTTCACAGAAAGGTGGTCCAGTCAGCCATCAGTTCAGAAATGGAAAATTGTAATAACTGTATTTTCAGACATAATTCACAGGTTAAACCTGGTGGAAATTGCTTTTCCCTGTGTGGACATTTAAGGATGATATAGTCTACAAAATGTGTTGTTCTCATTTGTTCTCTGAGAATCACTGAATGCTGTGAGAAGCAGATGATGATACAGGAAACACTGTAGAACTCCACCAAATTAACGACTCTGGATTTCATCAAAAATCTGTTGATATACCACTCTCATGTCATTTTTATATCTTTGGTTGGGATATAGAATCTTCAGTGGTTGAACAAATTTCTCTCTACACATTAATAGCAAATCTCTGTACATCTCATTTAATTCTATCGGTCCTTCTGGCATTTCAGTTGTTGGCCCAGATTTATTGCAGTCCAAAAGAAAAGTCTTTTAAACCTTTCAAAATAAAGTTTTTGGCATGAAGGGAAAAAAAATCCATTAGAAGTCTCATCTTTAGGATAGTAACTTTTGTAATGCAAAACTGAACTAAATAACTCTCAGATATTGGTCTTAGAAAACAGTTAAGACTGCATTAGTGCATTGAAACTTGAACTCTGTATTCTCTTCACTTGATATTTCTTTCTCTTTTGCTAGCACATTTTCTAGTCATGCGCATTTCTACATAAGAAAGAATCCGATTTTAAATTAGATATAAAACAACCTCTCTAGATGTGTTCCCTTCTATAACTATGTAAAACAATTTCCTTGAAAACAGTAAATTACTAATCTGCTTTTAAGTACTGCCTTAAACTTTATTTCAGTACCTGTCAAAAGATTTTGGAACTTGAAAGCTACTTTGTAAGTTCTAGAAGGGGAGCACACCTGACCTTTGACCAAAAAAAGGTCTGTCTCTGTTCTGGGAAGGCCATCCTCTTTCACTTAGGGTACAGTTTCAAGAGGGAAGAGCATGGTGGTGAGGGGGACACACCAGGTCCGCTACACTGTGTAGGGGACACCCACATAGCTAGCCAGATCAGCCTAAAAACTCTGCCGATCAAGGAGCTGATGGATGTCACAATATAGAGAAAGGGGAATGGGAAGTGTAAGAACAAAGTGGGGAGTGAGCACATGGATTATATTGTACATTGGGTGCTTTGGTGGTGGTGTAATCAATATTATCTTTAAAAAAAATCACTAAAAAAAGATGGTGGGATAGAATTTAGAGTACTTAAGTTATTAGGAAAAACAATTGTATATCTACCTTTGTTTACCTCTGCAACTATAAAAGTAGGCAATATTACAGCAGCACCTGTGACACTGACAATAATAAAAATATTCCATATACGAACAATTGTTGCAAATTTTTCAAGATGCTATTTGTACTTGATCCTGTACTTTGCTTCAACATGTTTGTAATTAGATTTATTATTTGATCATATAATTTATTTCTTATGAAACACAAATTCTATATTATAAACTTTTAAAAATATTTGATCATCCAATATATGTTTTATTTTCTTTTAGGTACATATTTTCAGAGAAATTCTACATTTATTAGTATTAATTTTGGTGTTGTAACTTCTAAATATTTTGACATATAAAGTATTCACCATTACAGTATCATACAAATAGTTTCTATTCTAAATATCTTCTCTGCTCCACATATTACACTCCTTCCTTCTCCACAAAAAGGGAAACCACCATTCATCTTACTGTCGCTACAGTTTTAACCTTTCCAGAATGTCATAGTATGAAATCATATAGTAGGTAGTTTTTCTATAATGAGTTCTTCTACTTAATATGCATTTAACTTTTTTCTTTCTCTTTTCATGACTTAATAGTTCATTTCTTTTTAACATTAAATAATATTTCACTTTCTGGATGTACCATAGCTTATGATTTCAGTTTACATTTATTTGTGCAGAATAGTTTGGTTGCTTTGAAGTTTGGCGACTCTGATTAAGTTGCTATAAACATCTGTGTGCAGGATTTCTCTTGAATGTAAGTGTTCAGTTTCTTTGAATAAAGAAAATGAGGCATGATTAGTAAATGTTATGATTATAATATGTTTAGTTTTCTAAGAAACTTCTTGCAAACTGCCTCTGTTACTTCCATTCCAAAGAGCAATGGATAAGAGTTCCTTTTGTTGCATGGCCTCACCTGCTTTTGATGCTTCTAATATTTTTACTTTGGGTCATTTTAATAAATTTTAATAAGTGTGTTGTGATATCTCATTTTAATTTCCATCCCCTGGTGGCATATAATTTTGAGCATCTTTTCATATTTTTATTTGCCATTTTTATAAATTCTGTGCTGAGATTTCTATTGGGTATTATGCTCATTTTGTGGTAGAATTATATGTCTTTTTATTGTTCAGTTTTAAGATTTCTTCGTGTATTTTAGATAACAGTTCTTGATCAGATGTCTTTTGCAAATGTTTCTCCCAGCCTATCTGTCTTGTCTTCACTAGACTGATATATTTTATTAGGTTCATAAGTATTTCACTTTTATAGTTAATAATATAAGTAGCAATATGCTTTCAATGTGTAGTTCTATTTTTTGTTACCAGTATATAGGAAATCAGATGGTTTTTGTATATTAATCTTGTTATTATCATATTTTGTTGCCAAGATGTTTTTTTGACTTTTTAATTTTGTTTATATATAATCTCAAAGAAAGGAATTTTATTTTCTTCTCAAATGCATACAATTTCCTTTATTGTCTTATCACATTATACATTGCTTCCAATATAAGTGTATTTACTTATATTGGAAGTGTATATACTTACTTTATATTTTGATAAACATTATTCTAAAAAGTTACCTATAGACTTTGTCAAATTTTTATGCATCCTTGGGAAACACAAAGACACAAAGCTAAGAATTACCATTAAAAAAAAAAAAATGCTAGTAAGGGTTTCCCTGGTAGTGCAATGGGTTAAGCACAGCACTATGAAGCAAACTATAGCTACTGCAGTACTAGTTCGATCCCTACCACCGGCCAGGGATCTACATGGCATGGTGGACCTTTCCTGTCTTGCCTGCTGCTCCCCTCAGCAGTGTGTTCCAGTTGATCTGCCTGTTCTGTTCCCCTGGTGTCTCTGGTGGATCTTTTCAACCCCCACACATTTGACCTATACCCCAGTTCTTGTATACATAAATAAATCTTTAAAAAAAAAATACTAGTAAAAAGTGAACCACCTGGCCATGATACAAGTCACAAAAAAATGAAAGATACAAATTTACTTTAAATTAGATTTTGGGTTGGTTAAACTGATTAAATTATGCCTGTATTCCAATATATAGGGAAAAAAACTTGTATTTTTGTGTGTGTTTTAGGTGCATGATTCCTCAATTATGTAACAATTATCTCAGGATACTGCAGTCAATTTAGTAATATTTGGGATTTCCTAGGGAAATTCAGTGATGCTCAACATCTATCAGTAACTGTGAAAAAGCTAATTACGGACAGTTTACAACTTCAACATCAGGTCATGTTGCCTTTCCTTAATGATACCGGATCTTCATAAAGTTGGCTTTGTGGAGATAGGTATAAGGAAAAACAATTAGAAAAATAAATCGATGTGAAGCAAAAAATACAGTGGTGGTGAAAATCCACGTTAACAAAGGAAAAAAATCATATAATCATATCAATAGATGCAGAAAAAGCATTTGACAAGACTCAGGATCCATTTATGATAAAAACATTATTGCTATGGTATAGATGGAATATATGTCAATCTAATAGAGGTCACATATGAGAAGGCAAAAATGAACATCAGAATCAATGACAAAAAAATAAAACTCCATGTTAGAACAAGAAGGCAAAAAAATAAATGCATCCAGATTGGAAAGGAAGAAGCAAAATTAGCTGTTTGTAGATAATATGATTTTATATATAAAAACTCTAACAAACTAGTTAACTAAAATTTTAGGATACAATATCAACCTACAAAAATCAATTTTGTTTCTACACAATAATAATAAAGTATCAGAAAGAAGAAAAAACTCCCATTTGTAATGACAACATACTAAGAATAAATTTCACCACAGAGGTAAAAGAGTATACAATCAAACTGTAAGAGACAGTGAAAGAAATTAGAGAAATCAGTAAATGGAAAGTTATGCTACAGTTACAAGTTGGAAGAATTATTCTATTTAAATTTTTAAAAACTGAGTAAGAAGAGCTGAAGAAAGTAACAGTAAAATCTAGCTTCCCCATACATTCAGAAAGTGGACTTGTGGGGAGCAGTGCAATGCATTACCATACTCCCTGTAAACTCTAAATATATCTTCTCCCAAATGTTTGACTCTCAGTGTCAATTAGATTCTTCCTTAGGTATTTTATTTAAGTTGATGAATGGTGACTTTCCTTATATCTGCTATTTTTATTTCTTTAGAATTGTCCCCCCATACTACAATACTTATGAACAATTTAATCCTAAAATTCTCCTGTTTAAGATTTTAAAGATTATATATTGTTGAAATGTTTATAAACTGAATGCATACTTATTAAAATTAAATTTTTTTCACAGATACAGAAAATAATTAAGTTTATCTGGATCCATGAAGACTCCAACAAACTAAAGCAATTGTAAGAAAAGCAAGACTGAAGATATCATACTTCATGATTTTATTGCAATTATATCAATAAAACAGTATGACAGTGGCATAAAAACAGACACATAATTAAAAGGCATAGAAGGCCCAGAAATAAACTCATGCATATACACTTGTTAGAAATATCAACTCATAATCCTTATGTACGTGTATGTAGAACAATGTACACTCATATATATGGAATTTAGAGTAAGATAAGCATTCATACATACTCCTTTGAGTAGTAAATTTTGGATAGGGAAAATGTAGAGGATAAATGAGTGTTTTGATAGAATTTCTTCTTAAAGTTAAAAATGTACCTTATAAATAGAGACATTCTTAAAGTCAAGTACTAATTATCCAGAGAAAAATATTCTAGAATTATGTAGTCAGGTCTGAGTCTAATCTCTTTTTACTCTGATGTCAGACAATATAACTATTTTAGTCGAATTTTACTCATGAATTGTGAAGGAAAATAGTTTAACGCTATATCAAAATTTGCTCTGTGTATAAGTTCAACATAGATTTTAATGAATATCTACCATTTTATAAAGATATTTCTTTACTTCTATTGTAAAAAAAATTAAATATACTCTAAAATAGAGACATTAGTACAACAAATCACAAGTATCCATGGCCCATCTTCCAAATTTGTCAGTTCAATCACTTTCAACTATTGCTGAATTTTCTATCTGTTCTTTATATTTACAAATTATCATTGATGATAACATCATATATAGTTCTCTACAACTTAGATTGAACTAGTAACCACAGAGAAATAGTAAATTGACCCTGTTTAGCATTGAACCTTATTTAGCATTTATCTAGGCTTAAAGAATAAGCATTTAATGCTTTTAACTCATCCACATATATATGGACAAAATGAAAAGAAAATTGAATCTTTAAAAACAATGACTTCCAGAAGTGTCTCTTACAGGTAAAGAAAGGATCATGAAAGAGTCCTAAATACATATATACATGCATACATATTAAAGATACTTTAATTCCCTTTCCCCCTTCTTTGGATAACATTTAACTAATAAGTGGTTTTCTTTTGTGTCACTTGATTATTGGAGTGTACTATCTTTCCCAAAATACTGCAGTTTACTCATTAAATAAGGATAAACCTAAAACCAGCATCATAGACAACCAAATGTCATACAACTGTTCATAGTATGAGAAAAAGACAATTCCTTTTACAGTTTAGGGTTAGACTTCTTAGAAAGAATTCTGAAAGAAAGGGCTGAATAATTAACACTGCAAACTATCTAATTCTTTTTGCAAAGCTTATTTCACAGTTTTGCTTCAGTGTTCACCAGCTGTAGAGAAGGCAATTCAAATTCCCTAAATTAATCCCAGCTGCAGTGCTTGCAACACAATTAACACATTTAAAAGTGATAAATATATGTTAAAAAAACAACAATTTGGGGTCAATTTAGAATGAGCTGTCAGAAAGTCAGAGATTGTCTAAATCTTTTTCATTGCCTGTCTGTTAACTGTAAATTTCCATAATCAATTTGTATTTGAGGATAGGTTTTAAGTTAAAATATAAATACTATTTTTAATATGTGTATCTTTTCAAACTGCAGGTAAAGGACATGACTAGAAAAATGTTTCATCTTATCAAAGAACTTGAAGATATTCACTTTTTCATTTTAACATTCCAGAGAGAAGGCAGAAAAATTATGACACAATTATCTGGGGATAGATACATCTTGGAAAAATAGTTATAAATACTATACATGGAAGTTATGGAATATACTATCTGAGTTTTCTACATACTATGTGATTTCTATGCCATACAATATTTAATGCTAATTTCCAGTGCTAACTAGAAAGAATCATCAATATTTAGGAAGTAGGGCTATGATTATATACATATAGTGATTTGGGGTCTACCTGCTGTCATTTCTCACTGTAATCTGAAATCTCTGGAATCCATATTTGGAAATATATTATCTTGTCTGATAAAAGTATTTCCCAAACAATAATATATATATATATATTATTCCAGGAACTTTGAAGATATAAGTTGCAAAGTAAATTGTACTGTTTGTTTTGGAAACAAGTGGTAATGTCTATTGTGCATTTGTCATCCTCCAGTTAATGCTTTTTGTCATCTGATCTTCCCCATAACCATTTGAATTTTTATGTTTGAAGAATGTGAACCCTATTATAAAGATTTACTCAAAAATAAAGAATAAGCATGTGCTAATAAAGAAAAACACAGCTCATTTTTCACTTCTATGGCATACAGTTTCTAAACATTTCACAAGTATATCACTGAATACAGGGTTCTTTTTTTTTCCTTCACAAAATAAGTCAAATATATGGTTAAAATTAATGCTACTTTTCTTTTGAGATAGTTTAGCACCTTCATTTGTGATGTTGGCTTTTCATATTAATAAGTTTGAATTCGCTAAGTGCCAGAGGAAACAGTTAATAAGACCTGCTGATAAAGTAGACACAGGTAAAAGAGAACAGAGGTAGTAGCATGCTTACTCACTGAGGCAGAATTCAGGAGCTTGGGAAGATGTAGGGAAGATGTGGGAAGTTGTTACTGATAGCAATAGCAAGATTACAGAAGAAATGATGTCTTAAATTATAGTATATTAGGTTTTATAATTGGAAGGCTATTAAACGTAATTTAAAGAAGATGAATGTTTTAGCACAATAATTCTGAACACATAAATTCAAGTAGTTTAGTCAATTTGAATTGAAAGTAAAGAAAATTTGAAAGTAGGAACTAAGAGGAGTGAAAACACACTAGCTGAGAAAATTTGACTTATAAATAAAATAATAAAGCTATTTAAAACCAATTAAAGATATCATTCTCAGGAGATAAATTAGGGATATGTGGTAGGGATCATATATTATTTACAACAGTAAGAAAAGAATAACTAGGTGATGATAGTGATTAAGTAGAATCCACATATGAAGGACTAACAGAAAACAAATTCTTAGCAAAAAATAGGTTATAATTATGAAAAATATATGTAAAGAAAAAAAATAAGTGTTAACTGAATTTACCAACTTAAAAGATGAAAAATGGAATTTACACTCTGTGAAATATTTATAAATAAAGATATTATAGTTTTTTTCTAAGTCTAAATGTTTTACTTTCATAACATTTTTAATATTTTATTGAGTTAATGTTGATTTACATCATTGTATTTTAGAAGTGTAGAATCCCTTCTTCAGGTGTTGTTGCTATAGGGACTCCACAACAAAGCCTTCTTACCCCTCCCCACACCCCAGCTTCTGGTTCCCTCCTTTTTATAGTCAGCTTTTCAAATTTCAATGGTTAGTTTTTAGTTTGACTTTAACTGACTCTTTGTTTGATTTCTCTGTAATATACTTTTAAATCTTTAAATCTTTATGTTTGTTAGGGATGTTTTTAAATTCCTTATGTGTGAGATTTTAATGCTTCTAAAGAATCAGAAAGTAAATACTATTATTTTCATTTGATGAACTTTTATAAGTCTTTTACCTATGATTATGCTACAGGGCCTAAGGAGCGTGGTCTTTGTTTATTAACTAGTTCTTGAAATGATCATATGACTGTTATCCTCTCTATTGTTGCTATGAATACCATTAATTGATTTGTGGCTGTTAGTCCATCATTTTATACCTGAAATAAATCCCACTTCATCATTATGGATGAACCTCTAAATGCATTTTTAGACTTGGTTTGCTAATATTTCTGTTAAATATTTTTAAATCTATATTCAGTAATGATTTTGATTTGTAGTTTTCCCTTATTGTGATCTCCTTGTCTCCTTTTTGGATGTATTCCTTCTTCTTCAATATTTTTTGATAGAAGCTTGAGAAGGACAGGTATTGTATGGGTTTGAAGGTTTGGTAGAACTCAAGTGAAACCATCTGGTCCTGGACTTTTGACCTGTGCTATTATCATCAAATGGTCCAACCAATGCTTTAGTAGGCATGTAGTTTCTGGAGTGTGCTATATGTGATAAGACTAGGAAAGTCCACAATCATATATCTATTGTTATACTTACTTAGTGGTACTCTCTGAGCATCTATAGGAAGGAAAAGCAATTCCTCTTGAACAATATGTAGGCTTTCTGAACACAAAATTTCAGTGTAATCAACTTGCTAAGTGTCTAAAATTTACCTTTAGAGCAGTGTTCTATATATCTGTATTTTATATATATATATTCTATACTAGTACTTACCAGTACTTTTTACATGCTATTTTATATAGAAATTAGAAATACATATTTCATCATTGAGGCAAAGGAAACAGGCTCCTATTCTAGCCAAAAATCTCATCTGAGAAATTTTGACTAAATTTCTACATCAGGTGTGAGGGAGGCAATGTTTTGATACAACAATGCCTTAACCCTCTAATATGTTTTGGTTCTCAGTTGGGTTTTGAAGATTTTTCTTTTAACATACTGAATGACTCATTACTATAAATATTTTATTAGGAGTGATTTAAATTAAAACAATAACCTTACAATTTAGGGTTTACTGAATTTAAATATTAACTGCAATTGATCTTTAAAATGTATGCTCTAAAAATCAATAGATGATTCTATAGCTCTGTATTACAATTTCTATAATTCCTCAGACATGAGGCCATTAGAGGGGTGGTTATTAACATATTATAATGCAAGTACAAAAAGCATCTTGAATTATATATACTCCCTCACGCATAAATTAACATTTATAATTTTTCAGCTTCTGTTGAAATAATTGCAATTCATTTCAAAATTGTATTTTTCCCCAAAGTATACAGTATAGTAGGTTTATATCTCTGTATCTTTTCTGGATGTTACAAATTAAAATACCTACAACTACTTTCAAACCCTGCCCACCACCAATGCCCCAACAATTTTAAAATAAAACGGTGTTATCACTATTTTAAATGGATTCAATAGAATCTGTATATCATAGCAATCTGATAGCATGATCCAGTTGGAGTTAATACATGAATAGGATTTCTTTAATATTGGAAATTATATAATATTGCTTTTTCTTAGTCTTTCTGTCATATCCTGAAAATTTTAGCATATTTTTCATTTGAAAATCCTTTTGATCATCCTGTCATTCTTATCTGTAACTAAATAGTACATACAATGACACTTAAAACATTTAAACAAAATATATTTCTTTTTATGAAAACCATCAACTGATGGTCTTTCAATGAAAAAACATTGTATATACAACTCAGGATTTTTCATAGAATTAAAGTACAATTAAAAGAGCAAAGTAAGTGAAGAGAAAGGTTTATTGAGGGTTATGTTTTAATATAAGTACAATTATACTGTATTGATTAAAACTATTTCCTAAAAAAGCACAAACAAAAATTTTATAATTGCAAGCAATCCTTTCAAACATAGAGGTTAAAAGTTTGTGCTGCATATGTTAAATTTGATCTAATAATTTTAATAAAATCTTCTAAAAACTAAGAATCACACTCTTTTTAAACAAATGAATTGCAGAAGAGAAATTCTACATATGTATTACACAACATGATAACATTAGATATAATATTTCTGGGCATTGCTTCTATGTGGTTGAAATCAGATAATCAAAGTTTCTTTTTTTTAGTTTCCTTATCAGCTCTACAGAATCTTCACAGACACACATCTAAATAAAGTTCCCATGGGTCCACGGGAAAAGTTTCCTCTCTGAAGGATTCTTTGATTTTAAAACTTCCTTTTGAGGCAAAGTTTGCAATAACTTGTACAACCTTCTATACTCCATTTTCTTCTGACAAGCAATTACACTGGTTAGAAATAAAGGAATCCACGGCTCTCAATTGATTATTGAGATCTATGATCTATGCATAGAATTACAGCTCAAAAGAAAAACAGAAAATGCTTTGATTTGAGAAGATTCATTTAATGCTCTGATAAAAATATAGATTAAACAATTCAATATTGATAACTAATTTGAGATTTCCATGCATCTCCTTATCAGAAATAAGTTAATATAACTCAAAAATGGAGAAGCAGAAAGAAGCCTCTGAAATAAAGCTAAACCCAGTGAGTCAGAATTTCCTTGGATTGCTGGAATGGGAAGATGAATAAATTAATCCCTGGACTGCAGGCTCCCCCAAAAAAGTCATAAGTCAATATATATATATTTATTTTTAGGTATATAATATCTCATATCCCAGATATATTCAAAGAATTTTTCAAAAATTTCCAGACCCTTTAGAACTCACTATCTCATTCATAAATATAATTGTAATTGAACCTATTGTTAAGTGAATTAAAGTCATAATTTAATAAAAGTTTTTCATTTAAAAGGATGTTGATATTTTTATACATTTATTCAATTGAATTTTGAATTTTGGAAAACATTATTAAATTTATATATATCTTTTTATATATGGAATTGTAAGGGTATGTTATGGTTTACTAAATCAAAATACTGTTAATATTGTTATGAATTCTTTGCTATTTCCTTATTTATTCATTCTTTCATATATTTATGATGCTATAGGCAATCTTATTTTGTATATTACAAAATGAATTATCATAGCATAAGTTTTAAAATTAGGGTTTTGTACAAAATATGTATTGCCAACTTTTATAGCCTTCAATCTTAGTGAAGCTAAGTTCACAAACAACATGAAGTCTGAAGAATTATGTTTGACATATATTTTATAATTTGATCTTGATAGTGTATTCATTTTCAGTATACTCATCCAGAAAAATTTTGACTAGTAGATGATGACTGTGATATGTTGCAATGTCCAGTTAAGTATATTTAAGTATCAGTGGGGCAATGTTCATTCTGGGAATGTCTGATAAGACATATCTATGTTTAACATTTAAAAATTTGATTTTTACATCACTAAAAATATTTTATAATTTTTTTCTCTTTGATTCATTACTAAGCCTTTCACAGGTTCTCATTTTATATATGTATTCAGTGAGTAGGTTAATGAGAAGCTGAAATTAGCAAATCATTAGAATGGTGGAATATCTCTCATATTCATGATTTGCTTTCTCATCTTGTTCCTACCAAAGAACAAGAGAAAGAGTTAAAGTTCCATTTATAATGGAAAAGAGCTACTATATTACTATTTAGCTCTTGTTTATCATCATTAAAATATTTAAAGTTGACTTATATGATTGACTATTAAATCTTAAGATAGCCGTGAATTACGTTTTTTCTGTTTTTCAAGGCCAAATCACTTAAATACTTAAACACTCAGAGAGAGTATTTCTAATTATGGGTTGTGTATAGTAGGGAATGAGGAGAAAGGCCATAATTTTTGTCAACTAGGCAACCAACGTTTCCTAATATTTAGACATAGCCCTGATATTACACATACCAATTGTTCTACAATTATTTAATATTTACTGTTGTAGATACTCAGAAATTTATGTTAAATGTTCTAGTGGAGCTTGAATTGTAGTAAAGAGAGAGAGAGATGATCGAACAAAATGTCAAATAATATGAGGTCAAACCTGTACTCTAAAATGCAGAAATATGTGGAGTTAAAAGAGTTTAACCAGCTTAGGATATAATACTTGTGACCAGTAAAAAAGTAGTGTCAGACAAAAAACTTCAAAACACCATGCTGCTATGATATCTGTGAATGGGAACAGAGGTAAAAGTAAGAGGGGACTGGGAAAACATCAGACTATGATGCAGCTCAGTCAAAATTTAATAAGTTGAACATGGATTTTGAGAGCGAATACTGTACATTAAAGGAGTCTCATTTTTTTTTTTTTTTTTTTACTGATAGGGGTTGGTCCTCTTACTCTCAAGGTTATGTTTCGGCTGGACTACAGTAAAAGCTTGAATTTTGGCTTCAAAAGCTGATACTAAAACTGAAGTTGGCACATCTGGCCATTGTTCATTAATTTTATTCTTTAAGCTGAATGGAAATTCTGTCCTGAAGGGATAGCTGAGCAATATAGCTTTATGGATGTCAAAATAATGGTCTCTACAAAGAAAAAAAGAAACTTGTGCATGGGATAGAGAGTAGAGAATAATACCATTTTAAGTAGATGATTTAAAACATAAGCTCAAATAAAGTCTTCTTAAAGAAGTAATATTTGAGTGAGGTAAGGGTTGGAAAAAAAGCCATGCAAAATACCTGAGGAAAACATTCCACACAGGGAATAGTAAGTGCAAAACCTTTGAGGTAAATGTGTGTTTGGTAAGGGTCAAGAAAGAAAATCATACAGTGAGATTTTTTTTTCCCCCCCTGAGGAAACCCTAATTTGACATCTAAGTATTCATAATAGTACAAATGATCAAAGCTGTCCAGAGAAATTCTGAATATAAGAGCATGCAGTAATGGGAATGATACTAACTTAGAATATATATCATCAAATCTCTCTAAATTAAAGTATATATTGATTCTTGAATGGGTAAACAGCACTGGAATATCATTTTTTACCATCTCCAAACAGCAAAGATAAACATATTCTGTAGGTAAAATTAAAGTGAAAAGACATTTTGTACAATCATGGTAAGAATACAAAATGGTAAAATCCCTGTGAAGGAGCCCATGGACTTATCCTGAAAATTGCTTATAAATTTTACTTTTTACGAAATTCCATCAAAAATATCCCAAGTAAGATTTCAAAATAACACATGATCAAGACTCTTCCTTGTGCTATATAAGTATACCTACTTATATATATAGACAACAGAAACAACCTAAAGGTCCACCAGTAGTGAACTATTTCATTGTACTGTGATACATATGTGGAATAAAAATCAATGAGACAGCACTTTTGTATACAAATATACAGTTATCTCCAGGATGTATTATTAGGCAAAGAAGAAGCAATGTGGAAAAATTGTTTATATTATCATAAAACTCAATAAGTTGAGAGCTGGAAACTTGTGGGCCTCAGCCAAGCAATTAGACCTCCTATATATATATATTTTTTTTTTGAAGATTTATTTATTCATATAGGATCTGGAGTACAGGACAGAAGTGCAGGGGGTGAGAGGATCCACCAAAGAGTGGGGAGCAGAACAGGCAGAATGACTGAAATACAGTGCTGAGGGGAGCAGAGGGCCAGGCTGGAGAGGTCTGCCACACCATGTGGGTCCCCTCCCTGGCTAGAAGAAGGGATTGAACTCGTGCTGCAGTGGCTGCATTTTGCTTCATAGTTGCTTAACCAGCAGAGGGCCCCAGACCTCCTGTATTTTAAGGTGCCATCTTTTGTGTGCTTTTCAGGAGCTTATGTCAGAATTGAGCCCTTTTGTCCTATAGCAGTGATCTTGATAATACACCATTGTACTGGCTTTTCCTACTACTTTATCACATCTCCCTACTTCCTCTTATCAAATATTTGGATTCATTTCATAAGTAATTGCTCACACTTAAGTCCTTATCCTGACTCTACTTTTGACACCACTTAAACAAAGATGCCAAGCAACTGCAAAATCCCAGAATTTCTTGGAAACTTCTCCATGATGGTTATATAATTTCAGTAATTAGTTTGTTGATAAGG
Organism: Galemys pyrenaicus; assembly: GCA_019455555.1. Lineage (NCBI taxonomy): Eukaryota > Metazoa > Chordata > Mammalia > Eulipotyphla > Talpidae > Galemys > Galemys pyrenaicus. The sequence continues at coordinate 5,052,623 of JAGFMF010012000.1, forward strand.
AATGCCTCTGAATCACTGCAAGTCCATAATGGTCCTTGTGAGGACTTATGAACCTGGTAATATAATACATCTTGCTACTAATAGATGTTATTTTTTGGGGGTGGGGTGAATCAAATCTTAATGGTCCTACTTCACATTTAATTTTTGTCATACTGGCAAAGAGGATTATTATTCCCGAACTACTAACAGATTTTTGTTCCATTTTAAAGATAGAATCATTATTTGAAGATATTTTAAAAATGTGTGAAAAGACATATCTGAATGAAATTTAGCCAAGTTATCTTCCAGGCCACTATTTAAATTTACTGTGCTCTATTTTCAATGTTAATTTATGACTTCTGTTACTTTCTATAATTTTTGAAGCAAAGGTAAAGTACCAGAAAATAAAGTACACATTTTTAAAAAGAAATTGGCTACACCAATTTACAGATGAAAAAGTATGACCTAGGATTCCTGTCATAGCTATTGCATTCAATTAATTGATAGTTGAATAAAGTTTTGAACTATGTATCTCAAATTGAAGTCTGAAGCCCTTTCTATCATAATAGGTTCTCAAAAAGTTAACTATATACAAATTGTCACATGCTCATGTAATATAAAAATGATAGCATTTATGTAACTACAAACTTAACTATTTTAGCATAACTATGAGATTTTATAACAATTATTTTTCTTTTGAGTCATAAAGTTAGTTCTAACTTACTAGAGTTCTTCCTAATTATTTGTGAAACACTTGTTTTATTGGAAAAGTTTTTGAAAACATTCACATTTTTAGTACTAGAAGGATTAACTTTATATTTCTTATTTTGAAAATTAATCAAATCTTAGTATGTACTATTGACAGATTTCATTTCTCATAATGAGATGAACCCAGAGCTCCAATATTGTGTACTATCAAATAGAGTTTTTATTTATTCATCATTTTCATTATGAGTAATCTTCATGCTCAATATTTTAGTCATCTGAATAAATAGCAAAATTATACTGTACAATGTCATGAAAATGAGGTTAGTCTATGTACAAGTAAGTGAAAAAAAATCTCATCTCAACTGAATTTGTGAACTAATAAATAATGTAAGAGGGAAAAGACTGGCTGTTGAAAATCAATTTCACTATCTAAAGTATATCAATAAGTTGAAAATACAGAAAACCTATAATAAGACAAGTCATTGCACAAGTGGGAGGAAAAAAACTGAAGTCGTAAGCTACAATTTCATTATATACATTATTAACACATCACATTTGGTCAAAAAACCAGATCCAAATCAAACTTTCTAATAAAAGGCATGAATCTCTAAGAATTATTGTTATAAACAAACCTATAAGAGTTGATGATATTCAAAAATTCAATATAGTCTCTCTTTAATTTTGTGTCTGAGTAGATGCTCAAATAGTAATTTTATGACCTAATTTATTAAAAAGGCAAGGATTACATAATTTTTAAATACAGGACGAAATTAAAATATGGGGACCACTGTCCAAATATTTTAAAGAATTTCAAGATGGCATCAGCAGAGCATTAAACATTTAGAGTCCTTCTGCATATGAGACACTATATGATTGCATAGGTTGCATGCCTATGAAGCTATTCCTCAAATTAGATCTTACATACATTATTATTCATTATTTTGGCTATATAAGTATAAATGCATATTGAAAGCAGCTAATGAGATGAATTTATTGAGAAATATGTATTTCAGAAATTTAAATGACTATAAATCAACCAGTTGATTTTCATTTTAATCAATAGTTGTCATGCAGTAGTATAAGTTAAAATATGCCCTATAAACAAACACGCTCTAGCACAACAAAAAAATTATTAAACCTACCAGCAAAATTTCATGCTCACAATATGAGGATTTTTTTTAAACTACAGACATTTGTTTCCAAAGGGGGAAAAATTGATAGGGCTAATTGTATTCACTATAATATCAGAAATAGGCTTTTTTATTCCATCTGCTCTTTTGGTATTCTTAAAATCAAGCATTATTCTGTCATTAAAAGATTAAGTCATCATTATATGTAGATGACATGACAATATACATAGAAATCCCTAAAGACTAAACTGAAAAACTAATTTAAACAATGAATCAGTTCATTGAACTGGCAGGCTACAAAATCAATATATAATACACAGTTCTCTTCATATACTCAATGAACTAAAGAGTAAGAAGATCAAGAAAACAATTCCATTTTCAATTTCAATCAAAAAAAAATTAAGCACTTGGGAATAAACTTAACAAGAGAGGTGATGGACCCAAGACATTGTTAAAAGAATTAGAAAGCACAAAGAAATGGAAAGATACTCTCTGTTCAGGGGTTGAAAGAATTAACATTGTTAAAATGTTTAATATATCCAAAGCAATATACAGATTCAATGAAACTACTATCAAAATGCCAATGGAATTCTTCAAGAATTCAGGACAAAAATTACTGAAATTCATACATAACCATTAAAGATACCATAATGACAAAGAAAACCCGACAAAAAAGCGGAAGAGTGGTGGTATTTCATACTCAGACTTTAACCTATACTATAAAGCTATAATAATCAAAACAGTATGATACTGAAAACAGACAGATAAAAGGAGTTCATAAATAAACCAATATGGGCAGTTAATATATTATAAGGGAGCCAAGAATATGCAATCAAGAATGGAAAGCCTCTTGAACAAATTGTACTGGGGAAACTGGAAAGACACATGCAAAAGAATGAAACTAGCCACCACATTACACAAAACACAAAAATTAACTCAAAATGTAATAAAAGTTTGGCCATAAGACCTGACACCATAAAATACACAAAGAAAACAGAAGCAAATCACTCTACAGCATAGGCTTTAGAAATATTTTTGTGGATTCATTTCCAACAGGAAGGAAAAACAAAACAAAATAAAACAGAAGATACCATCTCACACTTTTGAGAATGGTCCATATCAAAGAGACCAGACACAAGTTTAGTGAGGATTTGGAGAAATGAATAAACAAATAAAAAGATTTTCTTCATCAGATCATTAAGAAAATGGCAAAATGTGAAAGTTACCAAAATGTTTTCAATAGATGTGGTACTTCCAGATCATTTCATGACACATTTATCAAAGCCCACAAGAGTGAGAACAAGAGTGGACTCTAAAGTAAAATATGCATTGAAGGTGATAATTATTTTCAATATAGGATCTTCTATGTTAATAAATGTGCCACTCTGGATGATGTTGATAGTCATGTATATTTCAAATGTACATGTGTAGGGCAGGGAATATCTTTACTTTCTACTCAGTTTTGTTGTGAGACTAAAACTGTTCCAAAAAGTAACCTATCAAAAACTAGTTTCCTTGTCCCTATAGTATGATAGCACTTTTCTATACTTACAAATTAACAAGTTATTTAAATATATTTTTATGCACTGATTTGTATCTGCTTTCATATCTTGATTTTTACATAGTTGATGGTTTCAACACATCTTATAAATTTGGTATGAGCTACTATATCTGGAATAGGACTTTTTATAGGCAACCAAAACGATTTAAAAATTGTGTTATAAAGTACAATAGTGAATAAAAGTTTATTTATTGTGGTTGTATATTTAATATTCTATCAGAACAATAAAAATGCCATTATTTTTTCCAGCATGTATAATAAATGGACAATATCATTTTTACCAATAAAAGTCATTTCAGTAAGTTGCTAAATAATTTGATCCTTTTGATATTGCCTTGAATTATCATAAGCGGCTATATTTCTGAATTATATACAGTGGCACAAATCAGTGTTACATTAATAAAAATTTATAAGATGCTAAAATTCACTCATATATTAGAAGCATGCAGTAAGGTCTTCTGGTATAGCAGAACTCTGAATACATATTTTCAAACAAAATATTTAACATTAAATACTTAACATTTAACATTTCTTTAGAAACCTTGATTAAATGGTAATGCTAGAATATAACAAAAAAGAGACAAGTTGTAAATGTAATTATGCATACATGACTAAGGCATTTTTTTCCTGAAACTATTTAGTCAACTCTATTCCTTTTTTAATTGAACATAATTGTGTCCTCTTTTTCTTCATGAATAGTTTTCTAAATGAAATGTATCAACTTTGCTTCTTCCTTGCGTATCCTATGTTATGGGGGAGCTTTCTGCACATTCTGTTAAAAAAAAAAAAACAACTGAGGAATCACAGTATCTCTGGGAAAAGTGTTATTTGTCTTTTCAAAGGAACTATAATTTTATTATGCAAATAATCACTTGATCAATAAAATTATCTTCAGATCCAGTAAAATTTGAAGGTAATAGCATATTTTTACATTTAACTGAATTTCTTTATTGAGGTAACATTTGTTGATAACAAGGTACACGATTTAGGTTCACATTTCTTGAATGTATGTTACTACATCATACATACCACCTATTTTGATGTGTTTATATCATTACATTTGTTTTTTAGGAACTGTAGCTATGCCTTAAGGAGTTTTCATGGGAAATTAAACAAGTATTTGAACTGTAGGTAATACTTTTATCAAAGAATTTCCAGGAGAGGAAACAGCATAGCAGAAGAATGGGGAGAATATTGCATTTTGCCATCTCTATAAAACATGTTCTAAAAAAATAATGTAAGAAACAAAAGTTTAAACTATGTTAACTATTTTAATACCTTGGTCCCTGGGCTTCGGGGATATTTCAAATTGCAATAGCAGAAATAAGATGTCAATGAATACCACTGCTATGTAAGTATAGTAGCTATTTGTGGACTTTTAGAAAGCTAGATTGTTTTTAAGATAAAGAGTGATAAAGATTTGGTGTAGTTTATGATCCATTCACATGACTTTGCATAAGAATAAAAAACCAATAAACTAGGTCTCTAAGGAACATAATAGAATCCAATCTGTGAAGGAAGAAATAAACAGCATTTGTACCACATCTAATATTTCTATTCAGTTAATGTATGCTGCAATTGAAGACCAGAGATCACAGAATACTTCAGGTTAGAAAATTCAAATAAATTACTTCAAGTAGACATAATATAATGCTCTTATAAGTATTGCAACATATATTTTTACATTGAAAATATAAGCCTGTAGGACTGCCTGAATGTGTCTGTAATTGTTGATTTCATTGGATTAAATATTATTGAAAAGTTAAGAAAAGAGCTGTGATAATTTTCCTAAAAGTTACTTCATCAATTGTTCATATGACATTTTTATCAACATATGACATTCCAAAGTTACTACTATATAATTTGCTTTAGTATATGATGTTAAGATTAATTGGACAAAAACATTTGGAAACTATTATTTCTGTGATTTTAAGTACATTTTTAGTATGTATATGACTGCTAATATGTAATATTGATTCAATATTTGCAGTTTTTAATAAAAGAATATTGCTTTAGCAAATTCTTCCTTTATGTATATTTTGCCTACTTATACTTTTTATATATTTTCTCTTGATTTATTATTTGTTTATATTGTTGTTTCCATAATAGAAGTATAGGATATACCCCTTTCAGTCATCGTTGCCACCATGTGTCCACCACAAGCAACCCATATGGACCATCACCATAGACCTTGTCTATGTCTACTTTGTTGTAACAATAAGTAATGAACATTTTTTCATGTGTCTGTTGGCCATTTGTATGTCTCCTTTGGAGAAGTACTTTTTCAGTTCTTATGACAACTTAATGTTTTAAATACAAATGAAGTTTGTAAATTTAGCCATGTTGTTATTTATGCTACTAAATACTGATCACAGTAGATATAACAATCCCTTGATATATTCATTGGTCTAGTGAAATATATTTGAAAATATTTAGATAATATCCAGTTTGCAAAGATCAGAAACAATGTTCCTAATTTCTGTTTTGTCACTGACTACTCATACATTACTTGCTGACAGTATACAAATGAGTGAGAGTTCTAAGTCATAAGTTTCATGTAACTCTCATTGTATTTATGTAATTGTCAAAAGTTTCTAAAGTGTTATGTCTACTACACCCTAGCCAGCACTGTATAAGAATGCCATTCCTTATGTGTTTTAATATTTATTGTTTCAAATATATTTACAGATACTGATATGGATATATACATATTATATATGAAGTAAGAAGAGCTGATTATTTTTAATATTCTTCAATCACTATTTTATTATATGGACATGTAGATTAAAGCATTAGCTTCTAAACATTAACCCACCTTGTGAATTAGTACTAAACAAACATTGAGATTTATTTGCAGTGATTCATATACAGGATTATTGCACACATAGTTTCAAAAAATACAGCTGTCTAAAATATAAGCTTGGGGACTCCCTAGTGGCACAAGGGGTTAAACCTCTGCACTATGAAGCTATCCACAGCCACTGCAGCATGAGTTCAATCCCTGGCCAGAGAGGCGACCCACATGGTACAGTAGACCTCTCCTGTCTTGCCCACTGCTGCCTCAGCAGTTTCACAGTTTGTAAGCATTGTAGTTGATATATCAGCACATATATGCCAACTACATTGTCTATGGCCTGTGAAACTGGGAACATTACGAAATAAAAATTGGAAATTTGATCACAAAAAAGATCATAAAAAGTTTTATTTTTAATTATTAGGAGACCTGCATACTATGTCCATCACACTGTACCAATTTATATTACTAAAAACAGTGTCAGGGTTTACTTTTCTTCACATTTTCCCCAATACTTTCAAAATTTCTCCTTTTGATAATAGCTGTTCTAAATAACATAATGTTATATTTCATATTTATCTGATTTTGATTTGCATTTCCCTTAATAATGGTGTTTAACAGTTTTTTTGTATACTTGTTGGCTTTTTGCTATCTTCTTTGAAGAAAAGTTTAATGACATCATTCACCCATTTTAAAATCACTTTATTTGCTTATCACTATTAGTAAGTTTGCACTTCATATATCTTTTGGGATAGCAACCATTAACATATGCTTTTTCATTCTGTTGTTTCCTTTGTATGAGAAACTTAATCAATTTGATGAAATTCCACTTCCGTATTTTTGTTTTTGTTGCCTATGCTTTTGCACTTATAACCAAAAATAATTTTCCAGACAAATTTCAAGAAGCCCTTTCTCTGTTTTCTCTACAGTTTCACTGCATTAGGTCTTAAATTTAAGTCTTTAATCCAGTTTTACTTGATTTGTATATGGTATGAGATAAGAGTTTAAATTCATTCTTCTATAAATATATTTTGTGAGTTCCCTACACTATTTTTTAGACTATCTTTTACTGCCTTGTATTTTTCTAGAAACACAGTTGATTATCACATGAGCACAAAAGGGTACATTATTATCTGTACTCTACCTATTCCATTTATCTACATGTCTATTTTAGGTCATCACCATACTTGTTTGATAACTATAATCAGGAACATTGATGTCTATAGCTTTGTTTTTACAATTTTAAGGTAACCTTTGTTTATTTTGAATCTTATGTGATTCCACATGAATCTTAAGGTTGTTTTATTCTATTTATGTGAAAAATAACACTGGAGTATTGATAGGAATTGAACTGAATATATAGATGACTTTGGTGGTAAGATATTTAAATAATGCATATGAGTTATATTTTACTTATGTTTTACTTTGGTGGTAAGATATTTAAATAATGCATATGAGTTATATTTTACTTATGTTTTCTTCACTAACTTTCAACAATGTATGTTGAAATATCTTATGCATGTAGATCTTTAACCTCCATTGTTAAATAGATTACTAAGTATTTCAATTTTTAAATGAGATACAACCTCACACCTATGAGAATGGTCCATATTAAATATATATATAAAATTTATATATATATATATAAACAAATGCTGGGACAGATGTGGTGAAACGTACACTATTGGTGGGAATGCAAAGTTGTTCAGTCACTACGGGTATGAGTTCTCTCTTTACTTACAATAGACAAGATATGTAAATAACCTAAATGCCCCAAAACAGACAAATGGATCAAGAAGAAATGGTACATATACACAAAGGACTATGACTGAATGATTAAAAAAAAAAAATTAACTCATGCAATTAGCAAGGACATGGATAGAGCTGAAAGTGATTATGCTTAAGTGAAATAAGGCAGAAGAGAAAAGAGAAATATCAGATGGTTTCACTTATATGTGGAATACAGAGAAACCAAACAAAATATTAGAGACCAAACAAACAAAAAGGCAAAACTTGTAAGCTGATCTGAGGTATACAGCCTAAGGGAGGAGAAGTGAGAGGGGTCAAAATGGGGTGGCAGGGAGAGCACAAGCCACTATGGTAATGCATAACTGGTGCCATAGTGGTGGATGAACTACAGGTGGTAAAACTTGAGGGGAAAAGCAAATATTTTCAAAAAAATAACAAAGTTGTTAATAAATAAGTGCTTCTGCAAATGGAACTGGAACTGTTTTTTTACTTAACTGGTAGCTCATTAAAAAAATGAAACTGTTTTATATATTCATTTTGTACCCTGTAACTTTATGAAACTATTTTATTCTAACAATTTTCTTACTAGTCTTTAGGAGTTTCTAAATATAAGACCATTACACATGCAAACACTAACAATTACACCACCTCCTTTCTGACTTGGAGGCTTTTTATTTTTATTGCAAAAATAATATGGCCAAAATTTCCAGTATTATGAGAGGTAGAAGTAGGGAGAAAATACATCCTTGCCTTGGCACTAATTTTACAGGAAAAATGTAAGTACATTACCACTGAATATCCTATTAGCTATTGCCTATTAATATATGACCTTCATTGTATTGTGTTATATTGCTTATACCTAATTTATTCTACATTTTAATTTGAATTTTCTCAAAGACTTTTCTGCATCTTTTAAAATGATTTTGTGTTTTTTTTCCTTCATTCTGTTAATGCAGTGTACCACATTTATTAAGTTGCATATGTGGAACTATACTTTCATCCCCTGTGTAAACCTCTCTTGATCAAAGTGTATGATCCACTTACTGTGCTAATGAATTTGGTTTGCTAATATCTACTAAGAATTTTTACTTCTATTTTCATTAGAGATATTGACCTTTAGGGTTTTTTCATATTCTCTTTGTGTGGTTTTTGATATTAAGGTAATTCAAGTAACTGGTCTTTGACAGTGTACCAGTACCGCTAATCCCTTTGGAAAAAGCATAATCTCTTCAACAAATGTTTCTGGCAAAACAGGATGTCCATAAGCAAAGAGTTGAATGGGATTTTTAACTTATACTACACACAGAAATCAATTCAAAACAATTAAATATTAACTATCTGACCTGAAACTGTAACAATTCTGGAAGAAAGGCAAAAAGACAGGAGTACATCATACTAAAAATATATATATTTTTACATAGCAGAAGTAATAATCAACAGATTGAAGAACAATTGATGTAATGGGGTGAAAACGCAGAATACATAAAGAGCTCTTATAACTAAAACACACAAATAAAACAGCTATATGAAAAGATGCTCAATCTTACTAATTATGACTGAAACACAAACTACAACAGGATTTCACTTAACATTATTAGAATGGTTATTATCTAAAAGATGCAAGATGACAATTTTTGGAGAGAATGTAGAGAAAATAGAACCTCTGTGCAATGCTGATGAGAATGTACAATGGTGCATTCATCACAGAATGTGTTTTTTTTAATCAAATTAGGATGATCATATGGTCCAATATACCATCTATTGGAAGTATAGTCAGAAGAACTTCTATAAGGATCCTGAAAAGATATATCCACTTCCAAGTTTACTGAATCATTATTTACAAGATGTGGAATTAGCATATATAAGTTAAATTCCCATTTCTAGATGGATGAAAAAGGCAAATGTTATACACACTCATACACAATAGGTATTATTCAATTTTAAAGAAAGAAAACCGTCCATGTGCAACAAAACTGATGGACCTATAGTACTTTGTGTTAAATAAAATAAGCCAGTCACAGAAGGAAAATTCTTGCATCATCGCTATATATGAATATTCTGATACAGTTAAATTCATAAAAATAAAAAATGGAATGGTAGTTTTCAGGGGATGAAGGGAGAGGTTACTAGGAGTTGCTTTTTATGGTTATTAGTTTCAGTAGTTCAAGATGCATAATTTCTAGAGATTACCTATACAACATGTGTTTAAGCTAACACTTTCAAAAAACTTTTAAAGCTAACAATGACTTGAGTACTTAACGATTTATTAAGTAGTATTGTTAAGTATTCTTATGACAGTATTTAAAAATACTATACAATAAATATCACTTCATTGATATTAAACAAAATAGTGATATTTGAAAACATAAAAAGAAGTCACTAAAGATAAAAAGATACTGATTATTTATGAATTTTAATTATTAAACCATTATTTGAAATATATCAATAAAATTGAATTGATTAAACACAACTTATATTTGGAAAGTTCAACACAATTCTCTCAGAAAGCAGTATAACAATGTACAAAAAGACAACAAATTATAGAGAAGCTGAATAAATTACATATGAAAAAGATAAATAATGAATACTCTTGTTTCATGGATTATTCATTTTCCTAAAACCTATGCAATATTAATCACAGTGATTGTATCTGGATTCAATAAGATTACATCAATATATTCCAAAGCACAAATATTTTGAATATTATATTTTTTAAATGCTACACATACAATTAGAAAATAATGTTGAAGCACTAATCAAAATATAAGCATTCAAGTTAAAAAACACATACTTCTGAATTACTCATTTGCAAATGAGGAAATCTTTTCAGTTTGTGAATAAGTCTTACAAATTTCAGATCTAAAGATGTATATAGGCACAAATAGAATTGAAATTTACATTTTAGGTAAAAGTACTGAGTGTATTAAAAAGCATAGAAAAGTTTAAATTTTAGTGTTATTATTTTTTAATTTTTATTAAGGTAGCATTAGTTTACAATCCTGTATATGATATAGATGTACAGGATCATACCATTCTGGTGTATATTACCACACCACATTTACCACTAAAGTACCCATAGTCCACTACATTATTTTTTGTCTTTCTCATTACTATTGCACTTATATTATCCCCTCCAGTTACATCTATATTGTCACAAATAACAAAAGTTTATCTAGTCATAACTGAGTAGTATTCCATTGCATATATAATGGAATACACATATATACACTATACATATAGTATACCTTATATGGTAATACATAGTATTCCATTTTATATATACACACACACATTCCTAATGTACTCATCTGTGTTTGGGCACTTAGATTGTTTCTGTAACCTGCAATTATAAATGCTGCAATGATCATAAGAGTGCATAGTTCCCTTTGAATCAGTGTTTTCGTACTCATGGTATCTAGGAGTTGAATTTCTGTATCATGTTATATCTATTTTTAATATCTTAAGAAATATCCATATTGCTTTCCAGAGGGGCTGGACCAGTCTAAGATCTCACCAATATCTGATAATGAGCAAACATCCAGATTTGCAAAGAAGTTGCACAATCAACAATAAGAAAACAGCCCAATCAAAACATGGGCAGAAGAGCTAAATAGGAACTTCTCAAAAAAAAAAAAAAGACACACAAATTTCAATCGGTAGATAAAAAAATGCTCATCAACACTTATCAGGGAAATGCAAATCAAAAACATGAGGCCCTACCCTGCATCAATGAGAATGGCCCAGATCCAAAATAGAATAATTGGTGAGGAGAATGAGAAAACATGAATTCTTGCCATTTGTGACAATATGGGTTGAATTGGAGATGATTATGTTAAGCAAAATAAGTTAGAAAGAGAAAGGCCAACACAGATGGTTACACTTATGTGGAATATAGAGAATCAAAACAAATGCAACTGAAAACAAACACAGAAACCTGACTGTATAATGCTGGCTACCAGAGTGGGAGGGGTAAAGTAGAGAAGGAAGGAGATAGGAGACCATGGACTGTTGTGGAAGGTTATGTGCTTTGGTGGTAGGTATGGTGTGGTAACACTGAAGAGGTGTAAACCTATACTTCTCAGTCACATACAGTATTGTAAACCAATGTTATCTCTATAAGAATTGAAAATACAAAATATAAAAAATAAGAATTTGGGTTAACAGAGTCTGTGCTATTTTTTTGAATGTGCCAGTGGCTTTTACTGAATAAGCTGGATATGGGATTAAAGACTGTTCACATTCCACTAGCCATAAAAAGTCACCGGGCAACTCTTGAAAGAAAAAAAAGACTAAAAGGCAGATACTGTTGGTTGCATCCTTCCAGTGTCAACAATGCCTATGGAAATGGGCCTGCATTTCACTTAGTAAACTAGCTTTCCCTTTATAAAAGAAATTAAAGACACTGCACATAAAAATTCCTGGGTTTTGATTCAATTTGTATTCTGTGGAAAATAAAACTTGCAATGCCATCTCTATTAGAAAACAAGATTTAACTGAGTATGTGAGACATTAAACTCAATAATTTAGAAGAAAAACAAATCTAATAATGTAGAAGAGAGGATTTAATAAGACCAAAAGCAAAATTAATGTCAGAAAACAAACAAACACAGTTCCTTTGAGGTACCAGTTCTAGATTAAGATAGTGTAAAACAAATTTTCCCTGTTCCTTCTCTCTGAATTCAACTAAATACACTAGAAATAATACAAAACATTCGTTAAAATAAAAGGACTCCAAAAGGCAAAAGAAGGAGGTGGACAGACCACAGAACTAGAAGTAGGACATCAGTGAGTTACCTCGGTTTTATTTTTATTTTCCATATATATCAACCTGGATACTGAGAACCTTCCAATCTTGAATAGGTCAGCATGGATGGAAAAACAAATGAACAAACAAAAACAATGCACCTATTGCAGCACACAGAAACAGCAACAACCAAAACAGTAACAAAACCAAACCAACATAACAAGAAAATCCTGAGCCTGTTGACCAAGGGACCTATAAGTGTTGGCCAGCAAAGACTTGGAGTTAAGACCTGTAGCTAATGGGACCTTAGGTCAATTTTACTGTTATTATCATTAGCAAGTCCATGACAGGGTAAACCATCCCATCTCTAATATTCAATAACTGCCCACAACTGCACTCAATCTACCCAAAGCCCGCACATCAGCACAGCTTGGTAGGAACACCAGAATCTACTGTCTAAAATGAAACAGGGAACCTGTCCAGATTTAAATAAAATCAAGGAACTGCTAACATAGTATCCAAAATATTCAGAACACACCTAAAATAATTCATCAAGAACCAGACAAAAACACGACTTAAATGAAAAATGATAATAACATATGTCAGCACTGAGATAAATCAGATTTGGGGATGATCTGTCAAATATTTTTGAGCAGTCATGAAAATTGCTTCAAAATAGACACTTTGTTTTTAGTATATATAATAATTGTGTAATATATAAGCTATTTAAAGAAAATAAGGTATTTGTATATGAACATGCATATATATACACACACCTATACATATAATGTATATATGTAAGGAGTATAAAAAGAAAAAAATGATTCTTAGAAACACACTAAATTATTAATGACACTATTTGGGTTGGAACTAGGAAGAGGGAAAAAATGGTCTATAATATTTTATATTTTTCTATATTTTGGAAACTTCAGTTGTTTGTATGCTTGAGGGAAGTTACCTACACACAGGCAATGAATAAAAGAGAGTGATTACTACACATAACTTAACTGAGCTAAACTTCATGAAAAATTGGATAATAGGTATTTTTGGAACTCACCCCATGAAGTAAGCACTCTGGTTAGTGGTAGATCTCATAATGGGACTGTGGGAAGTGGTATTGCTTAGTGCATATTACAAACTCATCAATACCTGATTCATAGTGTATAACAAAGAACATTCTTTCCTCAATTTTCAAATTCCTCATCTTAATTAAATATTAATGAAAATAATCTCATAGAGTTATCAGAAAGATTAATGAGTTAATAATACATTTGCATAGTATGTTATACATGCTCAATAATACTATCTTATTATTCTCTCCATTTTTATAGATAAGAATATTAAAATTAAAAAAGTTAAAAATGATCACTCAAGGTCACAGACTTATAAGGCAGTAAATTAGGAATTGTATACAGGTAGTCTAACTCCAAAACTTATGATTTTTATCATCTGATGATGCTCTTCTTGGACTCATTTGGCAAAGTAAGTTGCAAATATTAATATCCAAAATTGAAAGACAAAATGTAGACTCAGGGAAAAGACTGTTAAATAATATCAACACAGTCATTTTGGGAAAGAAACAATAATATGAAAGTGGTTTTGGATTAGGATTTGAAACTGAATTACCACATTTATGCAAATACAAACAAAATAATCATGGTAAATTATATTTTAGTTTAGGAAATTAAAAGATTTAGTTTAATTATAAACTAAAGGATTTTTACTGAATATCAGAAATTAATATACATTAAATATTTTAACTAATAATAGAATGCAGCATTGACATTTGCCAGCTGTGGAAATATTCTTTATAAACCTAGAATTATAAATATGTCAAGAAACTTGCAAGACGTGTTTGTCAATAGAGCAGAATTCTCTGACAAAAGAGGACAGTTTGAAGACTGGGTTTGTCTTTTCCATTCACTGCTGCTCTGGCTCTATGATTAATGAACATCTCCTATTGTTTTGCTTTCAGAAAGCATCTGTCATTTCAACAGGTTTGATGTTAAGTTTGATGCTATAATGAACATTGTTTTTATTAAATACAATTACAAGAATCAGTTTTATAAATTTTCTGTTCTAATTGTTTATGTAGTGTGGATAGTAAATTTATCTGCCTTATAATTAAATACTATTTTAAATATTCTAAATGCTCATATTATTTTCTTGAATAGAATTGGAATCTCTCCCTAATTCAGTTGCTTGACTCAATCATGATTTCAATTTTGACTTCCTACAGGTATTTTTTTTTTATTGAGGTAACTGATTTAATACCATAAGACTCAGATGTGTGTGTACCACAACTATCCATCACCCAAACATCGATAGTCCTCTACCAGTCCATTGAGCCCATAACCCTGTATGCCCTCTAATCTCATGCTCCTGAAGCCACAATTCTATAATCAGATTTCTAGGATATATTTTTGGTTTAGTTTTATCTATTCCCTTTTTTGTTGTTGTTTATGTTCCAGACATAGGAGCGAAATCATCTGTTATTGGTCTTTGTTCTTTTGACTTATTTTATTTAAAATAAACCCCTCTAGTCCCATCCATGTTGTTATAAATGGTAAGATCTCATCTTTTTATAACTGCATAGTATTTCACAGTGTATACATACATATACATGCATATACACATACACACACCCCTCATCATCTTATTTCAGTCATCTGGTTTTGAATATTTAAGTTTAAACATTAAACTTTGATATTGTAAGTAGTGCTGCAATTAGTGTTTTTGAATTCTTCTGACAGAAACATGGGAGAGGGTTTGCTGGATCATATGTTAAATGTATTTTTCTTCTTTGAGAAACTTTCATACAGTTTACAGTCTCACCAATTGTGTAGGGGGATCCCCTTTTCTTCATATGTTTACCAACAGTTATTTCTTGTCTTTGTGTCATGATTTGAATGCATTTCTCTGATGAAAGTGATGAGCATTTTTTCATGTGCCTGTAAGCCTTCTATATGGTCACTCTTTGGAGACATATCAATTTAGCTCTTATGCCCAGTTTTTGATAAGATTGTTTTCTTTAGTTGTAGCATGTGTTTTTTTTTTTTAAATATTGGATATTAGTATCTTGTCAGAACCTCAACTCCATGACCGAATTTAACCTTAATTATTTCATTATAGGTCCTATCTAAACTAAAGTCATGTTCAATGTCAAGGCTTCAGCATATGACTTTGGGGGGAAACAATTTAGTTTTTAGCAAATATGTGTGTATGTCTCTGTGTGCGTGTTGCACACATTTTAGTTTTTGCTTATATTTTCATTTTCTGTGTCTTTTGAAAAGGAGGCTTCTAAATTTGAATACTGTAAACTTAATTGTTTATGATTATTGCTTCCTGTATCCCGCATAATGAATACCTTTGTGTAGCTAATAAGCGCTTTTCTGTTAATTCTTCTACTTAGAAGTATTATGGTTCTAGCTTACATATTTAGATCTGTGATGCATTACAAATTGACAATTTCACTATGGTGTTAGGTAAGGGTCAAATTGTTGGTATTGGTTGGTTCCAGTACCAAGTGGTCAAACAATTATTAGTTCAGAGAGCCTCAAGGCCACAGGCAGGTTTGAAATTTGCTAGAAGGACACACAAGAGTCACAGAAAATGCTATAATCAAGGTTATAGTTTATGATAATGAAAAAATACAACTTAAAATTATCAAAGAGAAAAAGCACACAGGGTAAAGTCTAAGAAAACCCAAGCACAGACTGCCAGGTATATCCTACTAATGGAGTCACATAGGGATTTGGCAATGCTCCCAGCAATTATGTATGACAATACCTGTGCAGTTTTGTCAGTAAGGGATGCTCATGAAAGCCTTGGTGTTCAGGGGCTTTGTTGAGCATCCCTTACAGAAAACCATGGTTTCCAAAACTTAACACCTATTTTTCTCTCATTGAATTATCTTGGTATTTTTGTCAAAAATCAATGGATCTCATATGTATGTGTCCACTTATGGATTTTCTAGTCTTTTCTTTTGATCTCAATTTATATGCTAACATCAATTCCAGTCTGTCATAATTACTGTGATTTTATAGTAAGACTTGAAATAAAGTAGTGTGATAATAAGGACTCATTAAATGCAATAATGGTAACTTAATTCTCTAATGTGGAAGTACTAAATTTGCTTACGATAGGCAATTGGATTTTCAGTTTCTTGTTAAGATGGGACTGACACAGCAGAAAAACAATCAGAGGACAAATTATTTTAACTCAACTATGCATAACCCTTAATAAAGTATTATGAATTCATGTCACTTAATGATCACTGTTATTTTGTTCTTTTTTTGGTGGACATGCTTCCTATTATTGATCACAGATATAACAATGATATTAAATTATATTTTAAAAGTACATTTTCTCTTTAACTTTGTATTAATTATTCTAAGCATTATGCTCTTTTTGAGATTAAAATGACATACTCTCCTTAAAATGGAAATACATATTAAATAATTAGAGAAGCACTGATTTATATTTTTAAAACCAGCACCCACTGAGAAGCCTTTGCATTTTCTGAAACTAGACATTTACTCTTATACTAAAAAGAAATAATAATAAAACATTATTAAAAATAATAGCGAAGAAATAGAAATAATAGTGAAACATTTAGTAGTTCAATATAATTAGACATAACTATTTAGAAATTGGGTAAAATGTTCTTGCGATCATTAGCAGGAAAGTTGGAAAACATCAATGAAATTTATTTTGGAAACAAATTATGCTAATTGTCAACCAATAAAATGCCCAATTCCAAACTACAATTCATGTATATAATTAATGAATTACCATTAATCATAGATCCTGATACTACCTCTAAAAAAGTAAATATTTGTAAATATTATGTGTATGTGAGTGGATACAGTCTTGTTCAAGAACAAGAAGGGTGGGTAAATAGTATTTTCTTATTCCTATTTCATAGTAGTTTGCAAATGTAAAAAGAGCAGTAATATTTGTTTTCCCTAGGGGATAGATATCAAAGGAATGTCTAAAAGAGTAATTCTCAAGAATTTATAATACATATTTCAATTTTGATGTATTTTGTATTAAATATGTATATGCATTTATTAAGTTGCATGAAGATGAATAATAAAGCCACTTTGGGAGACTCTGGTGACCTAGGGGTTAAGTCTCAGTGCTACCAGCCCTATGGCCTGAGTTTGATGCCCAGCCAGGGAGCTAACCCAGAATGTGGCTCAGCAGATTTCTCCTGTCTTGCCCACTGTTCCCCTTAGCAGTGTATTTCAGTAAATTAGCCTGCTTTGTTCCTCACTCTGCCTTCAGTAAATCTTCTTACCCGCATACCTCTGTCCTACATAACTGCATGCAAAAATAAGTAAAATATTAAATGGGTTAAAAAGAAAAAGAATCCACTCGATTCTATTCACATGGTCTACTTACTAATAGACAAGTGAAGAATCACATATTTTATAGATACAAATGTATTTAGAAAGAGAAACTAAAGACTTTATAAAGGGGCCAGAATGGTGAGGCCGCAACATACTGTTTTTCTCAAGATTCACTTAGGCTTTGAAATAAGACAAAAGAAAAGAGAAGAGATAAGGAGGGATGAAGATACAAAAGTTAACTTTTTCTTGATTCAGACAAAAGCTTAAAGTTTTGCTGTCTTATACCCTTAAGTAAGAGACTAACTCCAGAATAATCAACACTGTGATCTCACTCTATTCTTATCCATAAAAATTATGAAACTCATTATATAAGCACTAATAAAGAATCTGAAACTCTGAGACAGATGCACATGACAATTCTATATTTGCTTTATCTTTTTCTTAAAGTCACTTTTCACATTTATAGGCATATCTCATTTTGCCATTAGTAGACTATTGTGTGTGAATAAGTAGTATGATGGTTTTACTCTTGATTAAATCAGCATCAATTAGGATTTAGTTCTCTTTATTTACTGTTGTTAGAACAAATATTTTAAACATCTGGTCTAAAAAAGACAATATAGGGAAAGAGGTGGGAGGATAAGCGAATAGTCAAAACAGAATACGTGCTCTCAAGAGCACCAACAATATCCCAAGATACAAATGTTACATGGCTGTCAAACTATAAGAAATGTGCAAGTGATCTAAGAAAAGGTACAGAAAAATCTCTTTGGAGAGCAGCAAAACAAGGATTATCTTAGCTGTAATTACATGATAAAATTTTATGAATAAGAATTTAACTTATATATATTTTTTTAAAGATTTATTTATTTATGCATACAAGCACTGGGGTACAGGCCAGAGGTGTGGGGGGGTGAGAGGATTCACCACAGAGAGCCGGGAGCAGAACAGGCAGATCAACGGAAGTACACTGCTGAGGGGAGCAGGGGGCACAGCAGGAGAGGTCTGCTGCACCATGTGGGTCCCCGCCCTGGCCGGCAGCAGGGATCGAACTTGCGCTGCAGTGGCTGCGGTTTGCCTCATAGTGCGTTGCTCAACCCACTGTGCCACCAGGGAGGCCCAGAATTTAACTTATATTTGATGGCAAAAAAATGTTAAGATGGGAATAAGAGAAGATATGGCATCTCATTATAATCTGTAGTTAGAAAAATTTTTGAGTTTTTACTCAAAGAGAAGTGTTATGCTTGGTGTTTTCAATATATTAGCTGGTTCATAAGTTATATAATCCTTATGAATTAGAGAGCATAAATACTCTGTGTAGTTGTAAAAACTAAGTATTTTTATAATATAGCTAAGTTACATAGCTTATATACAGTAAGTGAATAAATTCATATTTTATACAGAGTAACTAGACTATAGTCAATGGAAATAGGCTTCCTCTTAATCAGACATGATTAAACATTTAGAAAGTCATACAATATATCACTTCAAATATGCTATACTCACACTTTTAGAAAAAAACCTTTACACTTGAGTTTCTTGATTAATCCAAAATTTATATATACGTGTGTGTATACATATATGTGTGTGTGTGTTTGGCTGTGTGTATAATCTATATCATGATGATTTATACCAAAAATTACATTTTAGAATGATAAAAAATATACTAAAATAAATTTATTTAAAAATAATTAGTTTGTCAAAATAATTATGCAAATAAGAAAAACTAAAAAGTTATAAAAATTCATTTGTTTCAGAATTTCCACATTTTATAAATTACCTAGTTTTGCATATTCTAGCTCAACATATCTGAACTAGTGGGTATGCTGGACTACTAAAGTAAAGAAGTTACATTTTGAAGCAAATTCGGATATTAGCTGGCATATATAGGTCGGAACAAGGGGAGGATCTTAAAGGTCGAATTTCAAGGGTATATAGTCTTCAAAGAATCCGTAAAGTAAGACTTAATATTTAACGTTTTATTAATATGTTGGCACTGTCTGGAGAAAAAGGATGTGATACCTGACAAGGGCCCTAGGGGAAAAGGGCTCTAGAAGCCTGAAAGAATTGCCCATACTAAGTGAAATAGAAATGCCTACATTTTCTGCAAGATGGTGGAAAAGAATAAGGTTCACAGTTGTGGACACAATGGAAAGGCTGTATTTCAGGAAGACCATAAGACCCAGGACACATCATTCATCTGAAGCGATTAGTGTTAGACTGCTGAAGGGGACACACAGATTTTTCTCGAGCTTATTGGTAATTTGTATGTCTTAATTGGAGACGAGTCTATATAACTTCTCTACTCATTTTTTAATTGGATAATTTGTTTTCTTGTTACTCAGTTTTATGAGTTCTTTGTAGATCTTGGATATTAATCCTTGGTCAAATGTATAATGAAAATGTAAACATTTTCTGTTCAGTGGGGTATTTTTCATTTTAATAATAGTCTCTTCCACTGAGCAGAATCATTTCAATTTGATGTAGTTCCATTTGCCTATAACTACTTTTGTTTTTCTGCAATTTTAGTGCTGTTCCCAAAGACATGCCTGAAGTCAATGTTATGTCTTTGTTTATTCTATATATTTCTTCTCTGTACATTTCTTTGTATTTATGTGTATGGTTTCAGGACTTACATTCAACTTTTTGATATTTTTTTAAATTTTTATTTATTTATGCATACAAGAGCTGGGTACAGGCCAGAGGTGTGGGCGGTAAGAGGATCCACCAGAGACAAAGTGGGGAGCAGAACAGGCAGACTGACTGAAACACACTGCTGAAGAGAGCAGTGGGTGAGGCAGGAGAGGTCTGCTATGCCATGTATGTTCCCTCCCTGGTCAGGGATTGAACTTACCATTGCTGTGGCTGTGGAAACCCCACAGTGCGACACTCAACCCCTTGTGTCACCAGGAAGACCCTATCATATGTTTAAGTAATTCTTCTCCTAGGAATCTACACCTGGAAAATACAAAACACTAATTTGAAGAGATATATGCTCGCTTATGTTTATTGCAACACAGTTATGATAGTCCAGATATGGAAACAACCTAAGTGCTAAGTGTCCAACAGATGAGGCAATTAGGAAGACATGGCCCTTATATGTGTGTGTATGTGCGTGTGTACAAAAACATACACGCAATGGCATGCTGTACAGCTATAAGAAGAATCAATCTTGCCATTTAAAACAACGTGGATGGAACTAGAGGATATTATGCTAAGCAAAATAAGTCAAAGGAGAAAGAAAAACACCAAGTGTTTTCAATTCATCATATGGAATATAAAAAGCAAGCTAATGAAACAGAAAATCCAACCCTTGAATCTGACTATAGAACTGAGGCACCAGAAGGGAAGTCTAGGGATTAGGAACAAAGAGGACACTTAATGGACTATTGAGAAATTTTATTGGTATTTTCGTGGTGGGCATGGTGTGACAACTTATATTTATAGAGGTGCGAACCCATACCCTAAAACACATATAGATAGTATTGTAAATCATTGTTACTTCAAAAAACATTATAAAGAAATAAAAATAAAGCAGCTACTGAATTGGGTAATTCAATGAATCAACTTAATTAGGAAGTACTTAGAATCTCTTCTTTTCACTGTTAGCATTGACTTTTTAATTATTTTTCATCTTGATATCATAAAATGTTGTAAGAGAACGTGCTTAGAAATGTTTTTACTGACATGCCATGACCTATATGTCTATTTGATTAAAAATTTACAACTAAGTTTTCATTTCTTAACACAGCAGAATCTTGAGATGAGTAGTTTCTTAATTAATATATGTATTTAGAGAATTCTACCATGAATGACAATTTGGAGTTATTTTACTTTATTTTTTCAGAAACTTACAGAATGAATAAATTCTAGTCATCTCACTTAGAACTACATTAGGCAGTAAGTGTTCAAATAACAGTAACTTAGTCAAGTTGCCATTTATTTGTCTACATGTGTTCAGCTGTTTTATGATATTAGGGATATAGACTCTTCCTCTTATCCTTCAGTCTTTTATACAGACATTTATTTTTCTTTATTCTGCTTAATGTTGTAATGGCAAGGTGGCCACTATAGCGCAACCATCATGAGAGTTGAAAACATGAGAGATATGACAGGGATAGTATGGACTACAGCAGTGTCATTTGTGATGTACGTATGCTACAGATTTTTTTCTCAAAATGTCATGCATTTACCACTTTTTTACAAATATACATTGATTTTGGCAGTACAACTTCATCTTTCAATATGTGTCCTTCCTTAACATGTCCTCCACCAAAGCTTCAGAGCCAACGCACTATCATCTTTACCACCTCTACACCCCTCATTCTCTCCCTCACCAAGATTGGTAACAATCCCACTCCACTATTGGTAACAATCATAGCTCACAAAGTCTAAGTCTTATTTTTGTTATATTTTGCTAGTTTGTTTTCTTCAGTCATTTATATTCCACAAATGAGAGAAACCATATGGTAGTTGTCTTTCACTTTCTGACTTACTTTACCTAGCATAATTATATCAAAATCTATATTGTACCAAACAGCACCGGGGAAAGAAGTAGTCATCCAGAGACATTTGTAATAAACTTGTATTTCATTGTTAAGGATTCACCCACCCATATCTGCAAGTGATACTGGGAAAGTTAGGAAGCAAATTGTTATAATTGTTTTAGATCAATTATTATCAAATGCTCAGATTTGTTCCTATTTCTTCACAAAATTATTGAAACTCTTAAAGAAAGGGCACATTTTGATTTACACTTGAGAAGAATTATACTAACCTTTTTGAGCGGGCATTGTTGCACAAGTACCAATTAAACCCATAAGCTCATTTAAGACTTGTTTCTTTCGTGGTTTTTGACTAGTTGATCTGTGAGTTGATGTAAGTGCACTATTGAAGTCCTCACAACTATTATGTTGCTGCCAATGTCTGTTTCAATAATTGTTAATAGTTATCATATATTTTATGATCTTCTGTTTGGTACATATATATTAATGAGTATATTTTTTCTTGATTTATTGGTGACTTAATCATTACATAAAACCATCACTATCATGTGTTACCCTTTTAGCTGGACATCTGTTTTGTAGGATATAAGTTTGGTTGTCCCAGCCTTTCTGTGGTTGTTGCTTGCTTATAGGATCACATTCTAACCATTTAATTTGAGCATGTGCTTGTTTTTGATGCTCAGTATTCTGGAGACAGAAATTTAAGTTTTATTTTCTTATCTAACAAGCCACTCTGACTTTCAGTTGGTGAGCTTAGTTCATTTATATTAAAGCCAATCATTGATATAGAAGGGCTTGCTACTTCTATTTTGTCTTGTTTTCTAGTTCTATGTATATCCCTTCTCAAGTTTGTGTGGCTTCTCTTTGATTTAGATATGAGAGCTATCAACCTTTCTTGTGTGGAGATATAACATTGGCAAGCTTCTTTAGTTTCTGTTTGTCTGTGAAAGCCTTTATTCCTCCTTCATATCTGAGAGTCTTGTGGGATGTAGTATTTCTCTATCCTTTTCCATCTGGTTCCTTAATACATTGCTACTTTCAAGATCATTGATTGCATCCTCCATTTGGGCCTCTGCACAGTGATAGAAACTATTTTTAAGATGAGAAGATACCCTATGAAATGGGAGAGAGTATTTACACATCATATATCCAACATATGGCTAATATCCAGGAACCATGAATAATTTATATAGCACAACAAGACAAAAAGAATTAACCCAAAAAAAGGACACAAAAACAAAATTGACACTTCTCCAAAAGAAGACATAAAAATGATCAGAAGGCACATGAAAAAAAATGTTCATTATCACAAATCGTGAAATACAAAGCAAAAGTACAATGTGATATCATCTCACACCTGAGAGAATCACCACACTGATTCACTACTGACAATAATCATGTTATGAAAACAGCCCAAGTGCCCAATGTCAGATGTGTAGGTTAAGATGTGGTGTATATATACACATATAGAATATAAATATATACACATACATAAATAAACTAAACAGGCAAGACTAAAAAAAAGACAATATTAAACTAGGACAAACCTTTGAAATCTGACTGCAAAACTGAAGATACCAGCATGGAAAGTGGGAGGATGGGAGTTGGTAGCCAAGGAGAAACAGGATCCAGTGGAGTACAGTGGCAGATTTTGGATGCTTAATTGTATAATTGATACAGCAGAAGAAATATGATGAAGTATGGACTTATATTTCTAAATTATATATAGTGTTGTTCTAATGTTATATCAATAAAAAGTGATACAATTTAAAATACATTGAGAGCAAAGGTGGGAGAAGGTACAACGGACTATGGGGGAGGACTATGGGAGCCTTCCTGGTGGGCTTAGTATTTTAACATACATCCGAAGAGATGGGAGTCTCTGTTTCTGTATTATATATAGTCTTTAAGTAAATCACACTTTAATAAAAATATGAAAAAATGATAAAATTAAAATAGCTATATACAATGATTAAAAATAAAAAGGGGTATTTTTGGATCTTGCCTTATCAATACTATAACACCTAGCTAATCTCAGTTGCTCTAATGCTTAAGGTAAAGCATAAGATAAATGCCTTAGTTTGAATCTCTTCCCTTTGTTAGCAAGGTAACTGTGAACATATTTTGAAACTATAATACTTTACAAATGGAAACAATTAAAAATAAGCATGGAAAACTCCTAACACCATATCACTGTTTGTTCTCATCTAGTTTCATTAACCTACTAATCATTCTTTACTGCCTGAAAAAATAGATTGATCACCTGCATTCATATCTTAGAACCTAATTCCTTAGGTTTTAGTTTTTATTACCTGTTCAAGAATATTATTTCAGCTATTCCTTTACTTTTGTTATAAGCTTTGACCCATTTCTTATTCCCTTGTAGTGAACAGTCTTTGAATGAGTCAAGTTTTTTTGTACATAAAATTTTAACATTGACAGTGAGCTGCAGTAATTATAAAAAATATACTCAGATATCACAAAAATTAAAGACAATAAGAGGCCATATTTTTCCCTATGTGTCAGAGATAGAGTACATGTATTTTGCTTCATTAATTCCTGAATTTGACCATACATAACTAAACAATGAGAATGGTACTAACCATGGCTTTAGACCAATTTGGGGTAAGCCTCTCCTGAAATTTTCGCACATTTGGAAAATGAAAACAGACATTCAAGTAAAATTTTGAGTTTTGTTAATTTAAAATAAAAGATGGACAAGGAACAGATAACCAACAATTTTTGAATTGTCCATTTTCCTTCTAGGAACCTGGTCAATTGAGAAATAAATATTAAATCCAAAATGGATATCCTTTCTGGTTAAGCCTTAGTTCCTTTTTGGAGTAATAGCATTTGATATCTCATAAGACACTGGTGTTCTGTGAAATGCAATTTGGAAAGGACCTGTATAGAGAAGTGACATCATATTAAAGGGAGGCTTAGAAAGATATATATATATATATATATATATATATATATAACTTGGGTAAATCTCTAAGGAATAATGGGTCAAACACAAACATAACCATATTTCAGAACTGCAAAAGTAGTGAATATTCAAAACAAGCCAGATATATTAGGAAGAAAAATGCATTTAAAATAAAAACTAATCTGCCCGAGAAGTTATTTCAAACCCTTTGTAAGTAACTCACAATCAGCTTTGACATGTTACTTGAAATAATAATGACAAGAATAATAATTATTTTTGAAGTATTTAAAAAAGTTACTGAGATAATCATGATTCATGCCAATGTAATGATTAAATCATTTCTAACTTTTCAATGAAATGTAATTCACATCATCATAGCTAACCCAGAAATGCCTAGAAAGGAAGACCAATTACAGTAGTATTGGAGATCTTTAACCAGCAGGGACATCATAAGGTGTCTGATATTGGCTTAATTACAGACAAAACTATCTTCGAGGTTTCCAGTAGTTTTCTATTATAAACAAGCTAGATGGCACAGTCACCTACCAATAAGTAAAAATAGATGAGCAAAGAACTAGACACTATCATTAGCAATCCTACTCATCAATCTTGATTATGTGAAATCTATGACTGCTTAGTTCTATGACACTTCATTTTCCTTGTTTTACCTATATTCAGAGGATCTACCTACCAATGATATCCAACAGTGTAAAAACAGCAATTAAGGTGACAGAATTCCAAATTTCTCAAATTCTGTTGGTGATCTATGGTTTTGAGGTAGGAATCACACATAATTCAGTGGAGGGGGTATAAAACCTGACTTTCTGAAACATCAGTATAATTTTACTAGTTTCATACTTTAAAAATTGAAGTGCAATGGGAGATGACTAGTTAATGATTATCCATTCTCCTTCCAATGTACCACTTAACAGTGAGATAAACATAATGTGGTTATTGAAACAGAATATGCACATTATTTCTGATAAAATCACTTAAGAAAATATGAAAGAGGAAAGTTCCAGAGCAGTGTTTCTTATTCTCTGGTACCCTGAACTGAACATGTGAAACTGAAAATTAATTGTATTTCATCTGCAAGTTGGCATAAAGCTAGGTGTATTTATTCTAAGAGACTACACTCTAAAAGAGATGTTTTTGTATTTTAGACATTCGAAATGGGAAGGAAAGGAAGTGGAGGGAGGGAAAGAGAGAATGGAAAGGAAGAAGATAGGAGGAAGAGGAAAAGGGAAGGGGAGAGCAGGAAGGAAGGTAAGACAGGTAATAAAATAAGAAAGAAAATAGAGACATGATTTTCAGTAGACTATAACCTCCAAGAAGGATCTTTGTTTTGCTCATTACTATATTTCACGTACCTGAAATATAGAGGTAGCTAGCTCAATAAATATTTAGAGAGTGAACTTTAAAATTTATTACCAAAACCCTTAAATGTATCTCTGCAGTTTGTAAGGGTAGAAACTGTTCAGTAAACAAGAAAAGGTTATTCATTAACTGAACATTAATGTATATTCTACAAATTTCCATTTTAACCATTAGCAGTATGTATACCTCATCTGAGGGATAATTCTCTTAGTGGTTAACTCCAGCTTCCAAAATGTATCTCTGGCAGCAGAAATTCATAATTTTGAGTTACACTAGAACATGCATGTACTGCACCTGGAAACAATTAAGCCTCAAGGCCATTTGAGGAGCACAGGTGTTCTGGCAAGCAGAAAACTTTCATTCTCTATAACCAGCTCAAGATCCTGATTAACTGACTTGGTTTTAACCTCAAGTAATGTCCACTGAATTGTTAAAAGAAATGAGGTGACAATGAATCTTAAATAGGAGAGAAGTAATAGACATTAGATTTGTATGGAAAATATATCTTGATAATTCATTTTGGCAACATAAGTCTGAAAATACTAGTTTTTCCAAAAATCAACTTTTGATTTTATGGATACTTTTCTCTCTTATTTCCAGTAGATTTCAATAAAAAAAAAGTCCTTACAGTGGAGTGGTGAAAACTCCATCTATTTGAGGGAGACAGAATCATTTCAAAAATCTCCCCTTGAGAAATTTCTATTTCCCTGTAGTATGGAATCATGTTTTAGCCTTCTTCCTGTAATCTGTGGTAAGGAGTTGGGAATAATATTTCCAGGGAAAACAGACTAATATAAATTTGTGAAATTAGTCAAGCACTGATGCCAAAACAATTATTCCCTTGCTGAACAACATTCTTGTTTAGACTAACTATACATGTGCTGAAAGAGTGACATTCAGAATTTGTGGTCAATGGTATGGCTAGCAAAAGAAAAACCCTCAGCAACATAACCCATAATGTCTGATAGTTCACAAATGCAGCATTTAATTTTTTTTAATTTAGTTATAAACATTTTACTAATAGGTCTAATAGATGACAGCTTTCCAGGGCTGCTGAAACCAGCTTCTGAAAATGAATTCATAAGCTGCTTTACACATGCCACATACTTTTACAATACACTTAAAGGGATCTTTGCCATTTTTTGCCTCTCCATTTACCTCCAGTGGTCTACTAACTTTGAAGAAGCGATATCCATCTCATTTGAAAAATAATTTAGCCATTTATTTTATGCAATCTAGCAACTAAACAAGGTTAGGGTAGAAAAACATTTCAGGGCATTAAAAATTATTCAAAAAAGATCCTCTGTTGCTGGATATTAAAAAGGTGTTACATTGATTTCTAGGAAAAAAGAATATAGTTACATCTATGCACAGAGATGAATTTAATGACTATCTCATTTCCTGCAAGTTCATCTCTACAATCTTAAAATACAGACATTGCTTTCTGTCTATAATAGAAGAGTAGTTACAATACAAAAATGCTTTAAAAACTAAGCAAAAGTTATGAAAGTTGCAAGATCTTTAATAATTTTTTGAAATTTCTATATTCTTTAAAAAGATCTTATCTTTATTCTTGTTATGGAGTTAGTAATTTAGAACCAATTATTTTTCTCCTATTCCTATACACCATATCCCCATTTTTATACATTTCACTTTCTTAACTACTATATATTTTCTATATATCTGGTCATTCCTTTTTACCTATTTGAAGTTTCAAGACCTACAACAGTTGATTATTGGTCACAAATGGACATTTCTTATATAAGTCAGTCTATGATTGAAGATTTTTCAAAGGTTCAACCTTAATGCCACCATTTGGCATTTATATGATAACAGACAAGTTTTTGAATCACAATTAGCTATCCAATAAATAAAGAAACCAACTAAAACATCAATATCAACACTAATTGTATCATCATATATTGATGATTTACTAGGTATCAGAAAGTATACTTGCATATTATGATGATATGACACCATTACGATATTATTTATACCCATTTTGAAGGTTAGAAAAAACCAAAACAAATAATTCAAGTAACATTCAAAAGATCATTTAGCAAGAAGAATAGGATAAATCCACAATTTTAAGTCTGGTCCACAATGGCTATGCACTTCTAATGAACAAGTTGCTAGAAATAACCATGAATATATATTATAGACTTAAAATCATAACATGAGAATAAAAAAAAAGTAAACTTTCATATGCTTGATGCCTCAAAATGAGTACAATGCATGCTATGATTTAATAAATTAATTTTATTATCTTTGTATATACATTTATAAGGTTTCCAATTGTCTACTGAAGAGGATATTAAACAGGAAATTATACCATAGGTTACAGATGCAAAGTTATCCTTCTCCCAACTAGAGTCACTGGGGCTACAACTCTCTTGTAAGGATACATGGAGTAGAGACTAAATGGAAGTGCAAGGAAAAGAGGAAAAGGTGAAACAAAGTGAATGCAGATATTCAGTCACTTCCTTCTCTATTTTTTAGTAGGATATCAATGCTCAGATTGGATGATGCTTAGGAAATAATCGTGAAGAGTTGGTTGGGTAATTAAAGCCTGTCAGCAGTAGTTTGTTGTGGCAAACATCAGAATAGTAATGCAGAAACTAAAATTTATTCTGGAACAAACATGTTCTCTGTGTCCAGGTTTGTAGTAATATACAAATAATTTAGGTTATAGTGTTTACAATAATTAAGCATTTTTATAAAGGAGCTCCATAGTACTTATTGACTAAATTTTTTGCTATTCCTTGACTTTTCTTTTCTTTAATGTTATGTCAGAGATTTGAGTTGCTACTGGGTTAAAGTCATTGAAAAGATCTAGAGAGAGAATGAGATCAAATACTATACTAATATAGTTCTCAAATTTTTAATAATAAACTTTTTAGTTTTAGCTATGTTTAGATTTACAGAAAAATTACAAAGATAGCACAGAGTTCTCATATATGCCATACCTAATTTTCCTCTAATTAGCATTTTACGTTGGTATGAAATATATGTTACACTTAATGAACCAATATGGATACACTTATTACTAAGTAAAGTACACATTTTATCCTAATTTCTAAGATAATCTTTTTTCTGTTCTGCAATTTCCTCAAGGAAACCATACTATATTTAGATGTTATGTCTCCTGAGACTTCTCTTGTGTGAGAGTTTCTCAGAATTACCTTGCTTTTAATGATCTTGGCAATTTAGAGGAGTATTAGTGAGGTATCTTGAAGAATGGCCCATGACAGAACTTTTTCTGTTGCTTTACTCATGATTAGTCTGGGATTATGTGGTTTTGACAGAAAGATCACAGAGGTAAAAATGTCACTTTCATCATATCATATCAATAATGCATACTATAAACACAGCATAGTTGAAAATGACCTTCATCACTTGGATGAGATACATTTGTTAGGTTTCTCACTGTAAAATTTCTTCTTATTCTTCCTTTCCATGCTTTATTCTTTGGAAGTCTCTATGGATAGACCACAGTTTAAAATGGAAAGTAAATGTCCCACTTTTAGGACAGATTATCTACATAAATCATTTGTTTCATTCTTTTGTATGTGGAAGTGCATTTTTAACAGCACCATTTGTTGAAGAAGCTTTCCTTGTTCCATGGTATATTCTTTGCTCCTTTGTCATAGTTTAGTTGAACATGTATGTGTGGTTCTATTTCTGAACTTCAATTGAATTCTATTGGTCTGTGTGTCTGTTTTTGTTTCAATACCATGCTGTTTTCTTATAATGACTTTGTAATATTATTTGAAGTCTGGGAGTACAGTATCTTTATTCTTCTCCCTTTTAGTTAGGAAATCTTTGGCTATTAGGGGTTTTCAGTGATTCCATATGAATTTCAACAATATTGCCCCATTTCCTTGAAGAATGCCATTGAGATTTTTATTAGAACTGCACGGAATCTGTAAACTGCTTTTGGTAGGATGGCCATTTAAATAATGTCAACTCTCCTGCTTTTGCAGGATGTTTCTATTGAAATGCTCATATACATTAATAAAGAAGTTAACTGTGATACCAATTTTAAAAATAATGAACTTCATGGACTTTAAGACAGACTTAAACATTCTGGGATAAGAAACATCACTGTTTGTTTGCAAATATTCCTATATGTTTTCTAAGTCAATGACATTGTGATCAGTTGAAGTCTGGAATATGAACGGCTGTAAGCGGAAGAAAGGCTATCTCTGAAACTAATTAACTTGGTCAATTCTTTAAGATTAAACGATTTTTGAAAAATATTGTTAGCGGTTCATACCACATTGTGACACATTCATTAAAAATAAAAACAAAAAAAAATATTTAAAACCAAATATACAAAATGCAAACTGAGCAATAGTTTTCAATACCAAAAGTGCATAAAGCCCAGTTAACATAAACATTATATTAATGATAAAATGTCTACAATACAAGTTGATTAGCTATAATAGCCCGTCTATTCAAATGTGTTAGTTCTGAAGGGACATTGCTGCACCTAATTTGATTTCCCCCTGAGCAGTACATGATGTGTTATTTGATGCCCTTCAAAGGACACGATTAGCCAAGCTATAAAGTGTCTCATTTTATTAGCTTTGCTGGGTTTTATCAGTTTGTAAATGTGTTATTTTCTCCATTTATTGTGCCTATGGGATCCAGAGATAGAGTAAGCATCAAGTTAATATGTTTTGGGGAAGCAGCAGTGGCCATACTTTAACACTTACACTGTGTTGTGATGACATTGAAGGTGGAGTCATGGAAACTGTAATGTCAGGGCCATTTATCAAGGCAATTCTTCAATGCTATAAAACTCAGCTCTGACACTGAATTTCAACAGTAGACTTTTGTTTTAAATAGAACCAAGTGTTCCTGGGCTGCAGTGCTAACAACCCTCCTTAACTGAATAACAAGTAGTCAATAATAAGAAAATAGGTCAGGCAGATGGTCAGAGGAGAAAAGGAAAGGTATTAATCTCAGATACTGTGTCTGAGGTATTTTTTTTTAATTTTTAGAGAAAGACAGGTTCTCAATACTTAAAGTATAAAAGTAAGTACTCCGTAAGTATATAAAAATGCCACCAACCCTTTGCTTTTAGTTGGGATAGAAAAAAACAGTACACTCATTTAGCTAAATCACTTGGCAGGAAACAATTTCAATGCCATGCATTCAAAGAGTGCCAAGGCAAATGACATCATCAGCACTAAAGATGCTCAGAGTAGTTAACAGGTGTTTGTGGCTTCAAGTTCCTGTATTCTTTTTTTTTTCAGGTTGCCTTCTATTCAGTTTTCTCAGTGCTTATTGAAATGGCTTGCCAATGCATCAAAGTTGAATACTGTACTTATTGTTCGAGAAAGTAATTCCCTAAAGATAATGTCTACTCACATGTTTTATTTTCAGCAATCCTATAATTAGCATTTTCTTTAGTGTTGAATTCAAAAGAAAATCAGAAGTCTCCCTTCTCCCCTCCTCCAGCAGATATAACTAGTCCCTTCATTTCTATCTACTTACTTAGTGACGTGTGTAAATAGCATGAATTAACAGACATTTAAAAATAATTACTAAGCATTGTTTTATAAGTTTAAATACCTAAACACAACATGGAGTATATGTGTACAAATTTATAGTATATGTCTTAGGGGAGAGGAGACAAAATGCATTATGTTTCAATAACCTTCCTTTTTTTATTGATCTGCGGTATTAGCTATTATCCCCTTAATGTCACACAATGGCCTTATCAGTTGGAAGGCATTGTTACCCCAATTCACTGCTGTGAAAACTAAGATTAAAGAGGTAAAGTGAGTTGCTCCAGAACCCCACTATAATTAAATAGTAGTCAAGGTAAGGAAATTGTAAGATGAGATCTAAAATATCAAGCAAAAAAAAAAAAAAAAACAACTTGAAATTGTATCTAAGAACAACTATATATATATTTTTTCAATTAAAAGTTCTCTATCAGCAACTTTCTGACCTCTATTAGACAACAGATGGTAAATCAGTGCTTAATATATCAGTTAAATTAAAAGACAGGGTTGTGTACTCATTCTAATCCACTATACTTTACTCTGCTAGAATGGAAGCAATTGAAGTTAGGGGTTGTATTTCTGTTTCTTGACAAGGTGTGATATCTTCTATAGCAGGTTTGCATATACATAAATCATTATGTAACATTTTAATTTTAGATGACATCCTTTGACTATGTAATGGAACATTTTATAGTTCAACAAGTTTTAAAACCCTACAAAGTTTGAATAAATAACTTAAAAGTGAAGAATATATTAATTTTTGTATCTACTATTCATCTAGATTTCTTTGTTTTGGAGGTGGTCTATTTCATTTATTGTGTTTTTTAAGATTACATCTAAGTAAGAGTCGTTCAAGATTGATATTAACGTACAAGTTATTCTCTGCTCTAAATTAATCTTACACTGAACAAAAGTTATTCATGCACTATGCATGAACACATACACAAATCAATTACTTTGACTTGGTTCATTAAAATAAATACTGTCTTCATATGTAAGTAAAGGAGAGATAAAAATTGGAGTTAGTAGTTGCGATGTTATGGTACACTGGATGTGACATCTAGACCAATGTATAAACTTTAGAAAATAACTCATTTTTCCTAATTGTTATATTCTAAAATCCTAAAACATTCAGTTGGTCTGGAAAAACAGTACCCTAGACATACACAGATGAAGTATTTTTGATACTCTTCTGCTTCTGCAGAGAAGGTAGCAGTTTATAAGATTCAAATTTAGTGTTTATTATATTATAATGCTTTGAGTACAATTCCAGCATCCTTATTCTAATACAATATTTTATTAAAATGAAAGGTAAAACAAGGGGACTGATTTTCAAGAAAAGCATACTGTGGGTATCTAAATTCTATTTTACTTTACTAATAAAACTATGGCTCATTAGGGATGGAAATCACAAGTCCCGTTCATTTTCTGCTTCTTCTACTGTCTCTTAAAAAATCAATCAACTACAATTGTAATATATACATTAGATTTCTATAACCATTAACTAGATATCCCCCAAATTATACATCCTTTTAGATTTCTCCATTCTCACTTGTGTAAGAAATGTGCATGTGCACACAATAATTTTTGAACATATGATGTGTATAGGTGACACATATAATTAAGCAAGTAATGCATATGCAAACGGTTGAATGAATGTATGTAAATATGTGATTTGCTATATTTTTTCTGTCAAGACCATGAAGTATTTAGTACCTTTTTATTTACAAATTAATGATAGAACAAAATAGACAGCAAAACGTAAATCTTAATAAGTCAGATACATGTCATTTTTCCTTAATAGCAATAACATAAAACTTTGGCATTGCAAGTGACCTTAAAAGGCAATTAGTGTAAACATAGAGCTCATGCTAATTGTAAACAATTTCTGTTATCATTTTAAAATAATTTCAGAGTTACAGAAAAACAAAGCAAAATAGTCGCAACACTTCCTATATTTTCCTTTTCTAAGTTCCCCAAATGTTAACATTTACCACATTTGTCTGATCATTCTTTCCCTATATTTTCCTTGACAAGTTTGAAAATTGACTTCAAGCATAATTTCACTTGACTTGTCACTACTTTAACGTGTGTTTTCTAAGAGCAATGATTTTTCTTATAAAGATCAATATAATTATAAAAATCAGGAAATCAGATAGATATACTATGAATCTTATTCAAATACCAAAAATTAAAACTAATATCCCATATGGCAAAAAAAAAAAAAAAGGAACAGTGATCTGGCTCAAAATTTAATGCAGAACCACATCAGATAGTTTCCATGTCTCTTTATTTTTCTTTAATCTGGAACAGATCCTTAGGTATGTTCCATGACCTTGACACTTTCAAAAGAATATAAACCAGTTATTTTGTACAATGTCCTTTATTTTAGATTCATCTGATTTTTCATCATGATTTGATATAGGTAATGGGTTTTCAGCAGAAATAGAAAAAAAGTTATGTTGTATGCCTCAAGGTACACCCTATTAAAGGCATATATTATCAATTTGTTCCATGGTAGGTGATATAAACATTGTTCACTGCACTAAGGTACTGTCTTCCAGTTTCTCAATTTTTCTGTTTAATATAATAAATAAGTTATGGGAGAATATGTAAATATACTATTTATGATAATTTTGCTCATTAGCTGTCTCATCCATTGATGAGTATTACTAAAATAAATAGTGTTATGACACTTCTAAAGAGTACTTTTTCTAATTCTAATATTTTGTCTCCATTTCTTATTTGAAATTATACTTCAAATAAGAGGTTTTCTTTCTCTATTTTCTTATCAGTTACATGTTTCAGTATGAAGTTAAGAAATCTTTATTCTATAGCTACAACTTCTACTATAATTATGCATTTAATTGAAAAACCTGTCTCAAATTTGGTGAGTGGGTGTCCTTCAAATTGACTCTTGTATCCTTTTTGGCATACATAATTTTTTCAAAGATTTCCTTACTTTATGCTATAGATACATTTTCCAGGTTAATTCTATACTTTCTAAATGTCAGTTCTAGAATCAGACATTTCTCAGGAGTCCTATTTCCCTTATTGAAGAATACTAATTAAAAATTTGATTCATGGACATAGCAACCAGACAGAAGAAACAAGGAAAGAATAATCTTAAAGGTAGAATTAAATCACAAACATTTAAAAAATATTTATTATAAGGTACTACAACCCCAAATCCTGAGTCCACTTTCTCCTTAAAGCAAACATAATACCTGATAATTTAAATGTTAAAAGCAAAGTGTATATGGAATGCTCTATAGGACAGTTCATATTTTGGTCTGGATCTGATCACAATTGTTTAACACTAGTAATTAATCACATAAAGAAAACAGGAAAAACTTCAAGTATATGGAGATTGAACAACATATATAATATTCAATGACTATTGCATTAATGAGGATATCAAAGGATATAACTTTAAAAAATAAATGGAAAAAGTGAAGACACATGATTATAGACTCTATGGGATCCACCAAAATCAGTACACAACACAAGTCAACATTAAGAAATAAGAAAGATACCAAATAAATAAACTAATGTACCCTAGAGAACTAGAAAAAGAAACAAGTGAAACCAAAGGTCAGCAGAAGAGAGGCAACAATAAAAAATGGAACAGAAATAGGAATCTTAAAAAATAAAACTATAAATAAATCGGTGAAATAAAATAGTGCAGTGATACCAAAAACTGGCTATTAAAACTGGCTATTTGAAAAATAAACCTTTTGCCATATTCACATAGAAAAAAGGGTAGCAGGCTAATAAATAGAATCAAAAACAAAAGAAGTGATAAAAGACAACTCAGTAATACATACAGGATCCTAAGAGACTACCATGAACACTGCCATGCCAATAAATTGGATAACCTAGAAGAAAGTAAAATTTATAGCATACAACCTTCCAAAACTGAGTAATGAAGAAATAGAAAACTAGAACAGACCAAGTAGAAATAAGGACACTAAAATAGTAATCAACAGTGTATAACCATATGTTTTCATTAGCAAGTTCCACCACACCTTCAAATATTAACTAATGCCTATCTTTTTTAAGCACTTCAAAAATTGAAGAGGAAATGCTTTTAAATCATTTATGAAGGCAGCATTATTCTGACACCAAAAGCAGACAAGGATAATTACAAAAATATATATATATATATTAAAGACCAATATCCCTGCTGAACATAGATGTAGAAATCCTGAAAAAAATATTAGCAAATCAAATTTAAATTGCATTAGTTGTACAACACAGCATGGTCACATGGATCTTTTCCAGGTACGTAAGAATGGTTCAACACCCATAAATTAATCCATGTCCTTCACCAGATCACAAAGAATGAAAATCAGATGGCCATGTCCATGCATGCAAGGTAAGTATTTGATAAGATTCAGAAACCAGGTATGATAAAAGATCTCCAAAAAATAGGCTAAAAGGAACAAATTTCAACATAATGAAGGTAATAATGACAAATGTTCACCTTGCACCCTACTTAATAAAGCTATACTGACATCTTTTTCTCTAAAATGAGGTATAAAACAAGTATATTCACTTTCAACACTATTATTCAGCATAGCATGAAAAGTATTAGCTAGAGCAATTAGGAAGAGAAAGATACAAAAGGAACCCAAATTTGGAAAGAAGAAATGAAACTATTACTATTTTTAAACAACATTATATAGATATTCTAAAGACCCCACTAAAAAAAATATAATAGGTCAGTACAATGAGGTGAGTGTTTATAAGGTATATATGGGTCTACTGATCTTAATCAGTCTGTTTGGTCAGTATTTTTGTTACCTACAGTTCTGCATTCCTATATAAGGTCAGAACTGCCTGGTAAATCAGTTATAGGAGCACAACCCTACATGGTGCCTATCATCAATCAGTAGCAGAAAACTTGATCACCCTAGGAAGGTATGCATCATGAGGTATGAGTGGGAATGCATGGGAGACTGCTGACTGATGTATAAAAAGGGACCCTAGAAGCTTATGAGTGGACCAACTTGTTGATAGGACTGTAACCATGGCTGGACATCAAGGGCTTGATTTCAATTACAATATCAAGTCATCAAGCAGATGAGAAGTACCTGGCTGGGGGAGGGGGCGAGGGGGGGCAGGCAGACACTTGATCCCAAAACTAGGTATGACATAGCACGTTTTCTAGTTTGAGCCTTCTCTTTTCTGTATGTCCTATTTCCCCTTACTACTGATGCTGTATAATTCTAAGAACAAAAAATCAAGGATCTTGCTCTTTCAGTAGCATCTTGCATCCTACAACTTGCTCCACAACTCCCATTTGTCAATATGGTGTTGTCAACGAAACAAATATACATAAATCTGTTATATTCCTATACCAAAATAATGAAGTAAAAGAGAAAGAAATCAAGAAAACATTATCATTATATATTGCATCAAAGATAATTAAATAACCTAACCGGGGAATAACTTCACAAAGAAGGTGACAGACCTGTACAATAAAAACAGTAAGATGTTGCTAAAAGAAACAGAAATCACAAAGTAATGAAGATATTCACTGAAAAAAAAAATATATATGGAGTTGTAAAAGGCCACACGTAAGCAAATATATCCTAACAAAAAGAAGAGTGAAGTTATAACTCTTCCAGAATTACTATACAGCAATGGTAATAAGAACAGAAGGGTATTTGAGTAAAAAAAGTTCAATGGAATAGAATTAAGAGACCACACTTATGTGGGAATTTACTTTCAGAAAATGGAATCAATAACATAATTAGAATAAGGAAAGCTTTTTTTTCTCACAAATAGTGCTGTGAAAATTGGATAGCTACATACCAAAAAATAAAACTACACCATTATCTCAACCCAAACACAAAAGTTAGCTCAAAATGGTTGAAAACATGGATATCAGACCTGAAATCATAAACAATGCAAGAAAATTTGCATAAACCACTACAGATATTGGTATTAGCCATGTTTTTTGGGAACATGAATATAATTGCTTAGGAAACAAAAGCAAAAGTATGTGAGATTACAACTGTACCAAATGGAGAATTTTTTTTGTATATAACTTATGTAAAAAGGGGCTAGTCTCAAATTCCTAAAAGAACTTAGACAACTGTATAAAAACCCAATTAGAATGAGTAGAAGAACCAGACTTTTTTTAACAACAAAGATATGGGAGATATTCAACAGATACATCAAAAAATGTTAATCATCACTAATGCTTAGGGTCATGCAATCAAAATCACAGTGAAATATCAACTCACACTGGTTAAAATGACACCTACCAAAAAGATTAGAAAGAGTTATTTATAGATTTCAGAAAAAGGAATCCTTGTACACTAATGGTGGGAATATAGACTGCTCCAGACCCTATAGAAAACAGTGTAAGTTTCTCTAACATTAAAAATAAACATTTCATATGAACCATAATTTCCACTCCTAGGTATTGCCAAAGAATATAAAAACTCAAATATGATGGGATATAGGTACTTCTATGTCTATTACAGCAGTATTTACAGTGGCTCAGTTATGGAAGCAATCTAAGTACCCAAGGACAGAAGAGTAAATTAAGAAAATAAAGTATGTATACACAATGCAAAACCCTCAGCTATTAAAAAAAGTGAGAAAGTTAAAATGTCGCAACTCGGACAACATTGAAGGATCCTAAAGGGAATATGTGAAATAAAATTCATCAGAAAGAGAAAAAAAAATCAGATGATTTCACTAACATATGAGGGAAAAAAGGAACAGATAAAAGTAAACTGTAACAAACTACAGAATTGTGACTACAGAAATGATAACCAAAAAGTGAAGGCAAAGTGGTGAGAGGATCCAAAGGACTTTATTGGTGGTGTGTAAAATACATCCGATGCAGTGTGAACATAAATACCTAAATCCTACGCACTATTGTAAACCAATATTACCTAAATTAAAAGTGATACAACTAAACTTAATAAAATGATACATGCTTTAAAGCTTATTTTTCCGATTGAACCCTTATGGTCATTCAGTTATCTCTTTAGCATTTCACTGCATCTTCTCTGCGTCTTCCATAGCTACATAAATTTCTTGCACATTTTAATGTATCTATTACTAGAATCACACCACAAGTTCTTTAATGCAAACATTTCATTTTAATCAACTCAATGCTGCCTATATGCTACATACTGCCTGAGGTGCCTACTACAGGGCTAGCATGTGTTGAAAGCTGAATGAATGTTGGAATAACTTTTTGTATGGATATCAATCTATTTTTTTCTTTTCTAGTATCTTCCCTAGTAAGCTAAATACAGAGCTATGGCTGATACAATGTTAATTAATTTCCTACCTTATTTTTTTAATTGGAGTGTCCTGAAAATGAAATCAGTCATTATCATGACATATCTTTTTTTTATTCAAGAAAACAACTGGAAGATAGATTTGTAAGTATTTAATATGATTATTCATCTCTTGCTAAGATAAACTCTTTGTTATGCTAACATAATTTTTATTTTAGGAATATATTATGTAACAATAATAAAAAACTTGATCTATATTTTTTTCTCAACCAAACCACATACAGAATCAATGAGACATCTTACTATCATTCCTCTCTAACCTATATGCAATCCTATTATATTAAATATAAACAAGGGGACAAATATGAACTAATTTAGTCTAAGAATACTTTTAAGAGTTGAAAACATATCATGATGCCCATAACCCCACCTCCACCTACTGATCTAATGTTCTGATAAATTCAAATTCTTGTTTACGAGCTATAGAACCAGTTTGAATTCATTGATTAGACTAAAATGCCCCTTTTTATGACCTGCCTCTCCAAAGAAAAGACGGACTGATTCTATCAGTCAATAAAGTAGACTAACTTTCACACGTTGATTAGTTATTCCTCCACATTTTATTTACTACAAAAAGCTTGAAATGCAATTTTAGGAATTTACCTATGCTTTAGGAAAATTTATTTTGTAGGAAAGATTCACTCAGGTTATTTCAAAAATTTATTAGAAAAGTTATTATATAAAAACACAGTAATTTGGACAGAAAAGAAAACTGAAAAACCCTTTTTGCCTTTTTGCTTTGAAATTTGTTTGAACAATCCCTTACAATTAAGGCTTTCTTATTTTTTAAGTAGAAATGGCTCTGGAAAGGATATCAGGTATCATCTCTCACATCTTATCAAAAGTGAACTTATTAGAAAAAATACTGATTGAAAAGATGTCAAATATGAAGAGTTGAAAAAAGAAAGGTAAGTATCTGTCAAACATGTTTTATTTCTGCACACATATATAATGCTTCTCTAGAAGTGAAAGACTATATATCATATTACTTTAGCCAATTTGGAGTTACATAACCAGGAAAATACATTTTCTTTAATAATCATGCATATTATATTTAGGGAGGGTGATAAACTTTTCAACATAATTATATTTTAATATCCATCTATATATTGCCCAAACAACTTTTCAATCAAATTTATTAGTTTACTATTAGTTCTAAACAACCTTTAAACATTTAGTCTTTTCAAAACTGTATCTTTTTTTTAAGATATATTTATTTATGCATACAAGAGCTGGGTACAGGTCAGAGTAGTGGAGGTGAGAGGATTCACCAGAGACAGAATGGGGAGAAGAACAGGCAGATGGACTGAAATACACTGCTGAGGGGAGCAGCGGTTGAGGCAGGTGAGGTCTGCAATGCCATGCGGGTCCCCTCCCTGGCCAGGGATCGAACTGGTGCTGCTGTGCAGCAGATGTTTCACAATGCATGCTCACCCTGCTGCACCACCAGGGAGGTCCCAAAACTAGATCTTAAAAGTTAACTAGACCTACCTGTTTTGCATGGTTGTTATTTTGAAATAAAACATTAAGTAAAATAGTAGGAAACTGAATTTTTTCAGTAATATATATGCTACATTAAAAATTATCTTAGTATCTATGAAGAACAAGATTATAAACATTTATTGTTTAAAATCTAACTAAGTCACAATCCTGTACCTTTTTCAAGAAATGCTTATTCTTCTTGATGTGGCTAACTTTGAGTTTGGAAAAACTGCATATGCAATTACTCAGCAATTCAATATATGAAGTTGAGACTCTTTATAATAGATGAGATATTGATAACTTTGGTATCTAAGCTTTAGTTTTTCTATTTACTGCCTTTGTGATTTTAAGTTTTAGCTTAAAACTTTCTTTAATACTGCAGTATAATTATAATTTCAGTATATTATTTTATGTTCTCTAATGGAAGCAGTCACTTATGCAAAAGTAATAAATTGTAAGTAACCTTACTTTTCACAAGGCATTTCTGGAAATGCACTGGAAAATTAAATTCTTTGAATAAAAAACACAGATTTTTCACTATAACTATTTTCATGCCCAGAAGTGTTTATTTCTCATTGAGGATAGCCTATTATTGCTTGAAAATAAGGATATTATACCAATTAAATAATATATACATACAAGTTTTTAGATGTTTAAATAATCAAAGAAATATACAGAATTTTATAAACCAGAGTAACAGTGCCTTTGTTAGATAGGCAAGTTTGATGATAGAGAGAGAATGGGATTTTTGGAATCAGGATGAAAAAAAAAAAAGACAAATTTTTCTTCAGACCTTCTATGTCACTTGAATTGCTAAAAATGCATGTGTTAAGTTTATTATATCAAGGTATGGGATTATTGTTAATGCTGCTATTTCAATGTATTGGGAAAGCACAATTTAAAAAGATACAACTAGGTATTTTGCACTTGAAACATTAGCTCCACCCATGTATTTTTCATTAGTGGCTTAAAAGATGGTATGGTTTTAAAAAACTAAGAATTCCAGATATTAGATTTAATCTAATTATATAAGACTTAGAACTCTGGAAGAGCAAAGTATTTTACATTTACACAAAATCTTCCCAATGAACTGATATATTTCAATAAACATGAAGATGCAGATTTGAAATATGTAGAATATTTAATTTTGAGAATGCCCAAAATTAGTGAATATATGACAATATATATTTTACATATCAAAACCAACCAAAGAACTAACTTTAATTATAGCTATTGATTTTTTCCATATATTGTAGTAGCTTTAATTACAAAATTGAAAAATGTGAACAATAGTATATAGGTTAATTATAACAACAAAAGACACCATGAAAAAGGCATATTAAAAAATCTTTCTTCTTTTGTATCCTTAAATGTATATCAAGGTTAGGAGGAGTTACTGAAAATTAATATATTCCAGAAAAGTTTCAAATGATGGTAGAAAAAAATCCTGCCAGTTTCATGGTTTCTCTATTTTTCTGGGTTTTTTTTTTTTTTTTGGTTTTACTTTGTTTTGTTTTTAAGATTGTCAGAGTATAAAAGGAATGTATCTTGCATGGCAATTAAGTGTTCAAAATGATATCATTTACAAGGTTGTGTTTTTTTCTCTTTTTTCTCATATACAAAGAGAGACAACTTAAAGAATGATTATTTTAAAGAAACACATAAGTACATATTTTAATAAGTACATATTTAATGTTTTTTGAATTTAGAAATTAACAAAAGTTAAAGAATGTAAAAGTGAACATATAGAATAAAACAAAGTTAATGGATGAAATCAAATGCTCACATGGATTTTAACATGACACATAAAGAACAATCACATATGTAAATGTAATTTTCTTATTCCTGAATCCCTCAAAAATTTGTTGCCCATTAAAACTATGGAAAAAGGGACTACCTGGTGGT
Organism: Galemys pyrenaicus; assembly: GCA_019455555.1. Taxonomy (NCBI): domain Eukaryota; kingdom Metazoa; phylum Chordata; class Mammalia; order Eulipotyphla; family Talpidae; genus Galemys; species Galemys pyrenaicus. Next base: position 5,095,684 of record JAGFMF010012000.1, read on the forward strand.
AGTAGGTTGAGCGCAGCACTGTGACGCATTGAATGCACAACAGCGTGAGTTTGATCCCCAGCCAGGGAGGGGACCCATATGGCACAGCAGGCCTCTTCTACCTCGCCAGCTACTCCCCCCAGCAGTATATTTCATTCGATCTGCCTGTTCTGTTCCCCACTCTCTCCTCTCACCACCCATGACTCTGGCCTGTACCCAGCTCTCATATGCATAAATAAATAAATCTTTAAAAAAAAAAAAACTATGGAAAAGATCTATTGTACACATGCCTTATAGAGTCATACAAAGCAAAGAAAATGACTAAGCCAAAGGACTGCTGGAAGGAAATATCAGATAGGCATTGATAAAGTTGAAATTTTCAAAGTAAATTATGAAGCCAGATTACAATAAACCAATAGAACCAGATGCTATTTGTTAGAAAAAGAAAAAAAAGAATTAAAATGTGACTTATTGATGACATTGATAAAGATATGTGTGGTAACATACACATATCTGTACTTCTAAACCATACACAATGCTGTAAACTAATGTTACTTCAGTGGAAAAAAAGAATAAAGAAAGTAAGCACTTCTTGGGGGGGGGGGTCATCAGTATTTTGTAAAAGCTAGAGTAGTATGTTGCCTAGAAAGGATTACAGTTATTATCTTTAAAGTTCTGAAAAAATTAATGCATTCTCTCCAAGATAGAATGCCATGGTACTCTGCTACTGCTGTTAAATGAAGTTTTAATAATAGTTCTCATTCATCTATGTGTTCAATTAGCACTTACTGAATATTTTTTATGTTTGAGAAAAACATAGTGCTTTATACTGTTAGATCCAGAATGAACAGATTAATATATGTATGCACATATATTAATATAGAGCCAACTACTAACAATAACAGTTACTAGGTGCTATAATAGGATTTACCATGAATACAGGCACTGGAATATCATTAATATCATTATTAAAATGATAGAGAACATAATAATTACAGAACTCTTTCCTTCAAGAATTATATATATTATATAAACCCAACAACTATTTTGGAAAAAAAAGAGTTTAAAAAAGTAGTCTAATCAACAATGGCTTGGAAGTTTGCAATTAACAAATACATCAATATCATAACACTTTTCAAATGTTCATTTTGGAAATTAGGTATATTTTTTATTTTATGGTTATCTGCCTAGTACCCTCAAGTATCACTATCATAAAAAGAATCAAAATAGAAAAATAAAACCAAACTTCCAAGTAGAAACCATCTAGGAACCACACGGAAATATATCACAAAATCTGTCCACCAGACTTACATATCTTACATCTAGTCATAAAAGCAGCAGGGTGTGCAATGTGAGTATGTCTCAAGACATGTAAAAGGTCAGTTAGACCGGTATATTAATAGTGAACATAAATGAGATCAAATAGAGGCCAATGCCAACTAGATGGTGAAATAATCTAAGGAAGGACTTTATCACTGAAAATCAGATACAATGAAGGTCTTAAGGCAGACAAGACACCGGTTAGGGAAGACCTTCACACAACAACTAGAATTTACTACTTCCATGTTCAAATATTACTGAGTAGTATCTAAGGCAGACATTTTATGCATACTATTGTTATTAACATATTTAAGTTTTAGTCCTTAAAAAAAAAAACCCTTCAGTAACTAACCTTGCCATTATCCATAATTTTAAAGATATAAACTTCTTTGTGAGCGATACCTGCTGAATAAAGCTTTGTAACTGGAAAAGTTGTTATTTTCCTTGACTATTTCTCTGGATTGACCTGTTTGAACTTTTAGAAATTTCTTTTTTTTTATTATTATTTTTTTATTAAAATATTTTAAAATTTACATATACTTGCCATTAATTGTAATCCCCATGTATTCCCCATCACCATCTCACCAGTG
>JAGFMF010012000.1:5097622-5160067 GCA_019455555.1 Galemys pyrenaicus
TCAACCCTCCCCCTCCCCTCCCCACCAGGTGTCCCCAGTCTGTCCTTGTGTCCTCATTTTTGGTTTCTGTGTCTTTATTGCTGTTATTGTTATTATTAAGAGCCAGTTTTATTCACTTTGGATGGTCACCCAGTCTAGTGTTTTAACTTTCAGTGTCTGCGAATGTGTGTGTATGTGTGTGTGTACACGTTTCTAAAAGGGGTGCTATATTCTTTTTGGGAAAAGGAATAGAGATACAATCACATATATTTTGTCCATATATTCTAATTTTTCTTTCAATACGGTAAAGATTTATTCTTGTCATCATGGAATTTGCAGATATCTTAATTATGTCATTTGCCACATATTTTTCACCTAAATTTGTAATACCTATATTCATCTAAATTTATAATACATGACTTTTAAGTTATCATGCTCTAAAGGGTGTAATGTATCAGATCTGTTTGAATATAGTAACTGGCTACTGAACAAGTAAAACAATGACTCAGTAGGTCAGTATCTAATAACAGTAACATTAAGAAAAGCATATGCCCTCATTTGCAGGAAGGTAACTGGGATTTTCAGGATAGCTTTGAAATCAATCAATTTATGAAAAAGGTATATGGATATTGTTGGTTCCTAATACAGATTTTTCAGGTCACATACCCTTTCAGCCAATTCTATTCAATAGTGACTCATTATAGAGCTAAGAATCAAAGAAGACAAATTAGATAGATGTTTTGTTTTATTAATGTGTAAGGGAATAGTGAAAGATACAGTGTTAGCTTTGACAAGGTAGAAAGTTTCTTCCCAGACCATATGATTTATATTAAAGATATGAAGGAGCCGTAGTTCACTGACCATAGATAATATCGATAATATCAAAGTTAGTTACTGAAAGGTTGTTTTTTTTTAGCAGACTTGTTTCACATTACCTATTAATTAATAAGTGTGTATTTATCTACCTACCATACATCTATTTATGAGTTTGAAGAGAATTAAGATATGCTTAGAACTAAATATGATATATCACAACTCATGAGACTAAAATTTCTCCTACCGCTTCAATTTTCAATTTTATCTTCTGCTAAAATTTTCTTCCCTTTTTCTGTTCCAGCTACACTGAAAAGAGTTTTGTTCTATTCCTTATTCTGAGACAGTCATCTTTTTTTCTGAAAAGGACATTTTTATTTCACTATCATTATTAAGTATTTCTTTGTCTGAAACACTCTTTCCCAGTTCTTCAGAATATTGGACCCATCTCATTAATCAGTTTCAGTTCAAATGTCATCTTCTCAAAAGAGTTGAGCTAAACCCTATTAATGGTTAACTCTCTCTTCCCTCTCTCCCTATCCAGTTACACTCTCTATATTACTTTATATAACTTTTCAGTCTCTCAAATGATATTTTTATACTGTTGTATATTTATCTCTCAAGACAGAGAGACTGCCTTGCTTGTCACCAGATATACCTGCAGAATGCATAACAGTGTCTGGCATAAAACAGATGCTCAAAAACTAATTATTGAATAAATGAATAATTGTAAAGAATAAATAACCACATTTGCTCCTTCATCTGTATATATAGTAGCAAGGTATATACTATTCATTTGAATTTTGTTGATTTATGTTCAATGGAATTTTCTACGCAGCATGAACCTCTTAATTGCAATGGATACCCAAGAAATAAAGGACCCGATGCTTTGGTTTTAAAATTAATGCCTTACCACACCCACAGTATAGATCTTAAGTTCCCAATATGATAAAAATTAAGACACAATTTTTTAGCTTACAGAGTATTAGAGAAATTGAATGACTTATGGCTTAAGATATATGATGGGAATAAGAATATTCACTAAGTTGGATACAGTTTCTGAGAACTTTACAAATGACTTTCTCCTAGTCCCAAAGCATCAGCCCTTTCCTAACAAAAGAAGCAGCCTACATGGAAGAAAAAATAAGATTAAATAAGATACTTTACTTCACCACTTCTGAGACACCCTACCATATTATTTTGTGGAACTTATGATGTTCAGTATCCAAGAAATTATGGAAGAATAAATATACATACCCACCATAGCTTTGGAGTTCTTTCCCTGAATGCCCAGTGAAATAAATTCAGACATCATATATATCCTGCTATCACCCCCAACACATATACACATACACATACAGGAAAGGAAAATATCAGAATATAAACACCACATGACTAGTTTCACAGATCAGAGAATATTGATAGAAGAGATTAATGCAAGTCAGATTGTAATCCTGGTGCACCTGTGTGTCCAGATTCATAATACTTCTCCAATTTTTACTATGTGAGGAACTATATCAGGAGTTGTTTTTGTTTGTTTGTTTGTTTGTTTGTTTATACTTTAACTCACTCAATACAATTTAGAGCACCAAAGAAGAGGGTCACCAACATTTAACACTGAAGCAAACAGACTAGGAATATAAACAGGACATTAACTTGCTCATTTACTATATAGAGAAAGTAGGATCTCTTTCATTTCAAGATGATGCTCTCTACACACAACAGGAGCTGCTCTTCACTGAAGAAAGAATAACCTATGATAATTCAAGAGAAACTTTACCCTGAGATGAAAATTCACTAGCATTTTGTTTTGTTTTATTTCACAGAGGCACATATTACTGTATTCTGATATTAGATATGGCTATGTAAACAATGAAATAATTATCACTGTAGAAGAATTTAGTTTTCAATTTTCAGCAATCATGCCCCCTCTTCCCACACCACTTTGACAAAAGATGTTATATATTCCAAATTGTGCACCCCACAAAATTGTGGAGACTCTATCAACCTAGGCATATGTATTATCCAGTGGAAAATTCCATAGAGAATTGGAAAGTTCTACAGAAGATTGTGAGGGAGGGACTCACTGGTGGTTCACCGGTTAAATCTCAGTGCTTTCAAGATATCACCAGTCACTGCAGCATGAGTTCATTCCCAGTCGGGGAGCTAACACACATAGTGCAGAAGACCTCTCCTGTTTCACCCGTTGCTCCCCTCAGCAGTACAATTCACCTGTTCTACTCCCCACACTATCTCTGGTGAAACCTCTCAGCTCTCCACAATCCTGTGGACTACACCCCAGTTCTTATATGCATAAATAAAAATAAATCTTATTTAAAAGGGTTGTGAGTGAGTTATAAGCCTTCATTATATTAACCAAAAAAGAATTTGAGGTCATGTGTGGAATAACAGATCCTAGCATATCCTAACTAATCAAAATTGAATAGTCTCTGGAGCTTTAAACTCCTTAATGATTCCATAATTAGTGACCACTCATTTATCAAACAACATAAATATTTTTAGCTTTATTGAGGTATAGCTGGCAAATAAAATTTAAGATATTTAAAATATACAATGTAATGATTGGATATATGTACATTTGTGAAGATTCTCCCCATCATTATAAAACATACATCACATGACATGTTTGTTCCTCCTTTACTGTATTGAGAATATCTAAATTATACTCTATTAGTAAATTTCTATTTTATATTAAGTTATTAAATTAAATAATTGTTAATTAAATTAAATAATACTTAACAAACAATACTAAGTTGATATTAACTATAGTAAACCTGTCATAGATGAGATCCTCAAACCTTAGTATTGTTATATTGAAAGTCTGTACCCTTTACCAACATGTTCTTATTTCCCTTCCTCCACCCATCCACCTTTGCAAATGACTTTTTCACTGTTTTTATGAATTCAAACTTTTATTAGTATTCCAGATATAAGTAATACATGAAGCATGTGTCTTATTTTGTATCACTTAGTAAAATGTCTTCTAGTTTCATCCATGTTATCACAAATAGGTGTTCCTTCTTTTCTAAGTCTGAATAATATGCATATCTCATGTTTTCAGTTTTGAATAACTACAGGTTATTTCCATATTTGACTACTGAAGTTAATGCTACAATGAACACAGCAGTACAGATATCTTCTTTGAGATGAGAGGCTCATTTTCTTTAGATATATATCAAGAAGTAGAATTGCTGGATCATATGGTAGTTTTATTTTTTTATTTTAAAGATTTTATTTATTTATGCATACAAGAGCTATGGTATAGGCCAGTGGCATGGCAGTAGGGGTGAAAGGATTCATCATAGTCAGAGTGGGGAGCAGAACAGGCAGATGGACTGAAATACACTGCTGAGGGGAGCAGCAGGCGAGACAGGAGAGATCTGCTGCATCATGTGGGTCACCTCCCTGGCTATGGATTGAACTCAAACTGCTATGCCACAGATGCTTCATAGTGCAGTGTTCAACCCCTTGCACCACCAGTGAGGCCCAGTTTTATTTTTTAATTTTTGGAGGAACTTTCTTATCATTTTCCACAACATCTGCATCAACTTACATCCCAAGCACCAGAGTACAAGTGTTTTCTTTTCTCCATATTTTTGCCATCAATTGTTCTATCTTGTCTTTTGAATAATAGCTATCTTGACAGGTGTAAAGCGATATCCCATTATGGTTTTGATTTACATTTCCCAAGTGGCTAGTGATGGTGCACTGGTGAGATGGTGATGGGGAATACAAAGGAATTACAATTGATGTCAAATATATGTAAATTTAAAAAATTATACTAATAAAAAAAGGCTTTTATAAAAATATTTTATTTATGCATACAAGAACTGGGGTACAGTCCAGAAGTGCAGGGAGGTGAGAGATTCACCAGACACAGAATGGGGAGCAGAACAGATAGATCAACTGAAATACACTGCTGAGGGGAACAGCGGGTGAGACAGAAGAGCCTGTCTGCTGTACCATGTAGGTCACCTTCCTGGCCAGGCATCAAACTCTTGCTCAATGGCTACAGAGGCCCACAGTGCAGTGCTCAACCCCTTGCACCACCAGGGAGGCCCTTGACTATTTTTGTAAGTCATTTTATTTTTTCTCATTATTGAGATTTATGAATTCCTGGTATATTTAGGATATTTACTACTTATTGTACATGTAGTTTGCATCCAAGAAAGTAAGTTTTTATTTTGAACAAAATACAGATACACAAGAAGTTACAAAAATAACACATATTTCCTATGTAACTATTCTAGATAGTCTTCATATTAACTATATTACAAAATCATAGTATAATTATCACAAATAGGGAATTAACCTGTATATATGCTATTTTATAAATTTTAGAATTTAAATTTTACCAAATTGCTTCACTAATGTGTTTTTACTATTTCAGGTTTCCATTCAGGATATAATATTGCATCTTGTTGTTATTTCTCATTAGTCTTTTGTATGCTGAAACAGGGCCTACACAGTTTCCTGCTTTGTCCTAACTTCAATATTTTTGAAGAATATTTTTCAGTAACTTGGTAGAATTTCTTCAATATGTTTATTTCATATTTTTATGATTTTAGACTGAAGTTATAAATTTTTGGCAAGAGTAACACAAAAATGATAATGTATCTTTCTCAATGCATCATATTACAGAGTTCATTTTGCTAAATTGCCATAGAATGTATGATGTTTCGACATTAATCTTTTGATTAAGAAGGTTTCTGCAGGTTTTTCCACTGTAAAATTGTTATTTTTATTTTTCTAGTTAATTATCAACTTAGAGGAAAGATTTTATACTTTCTTTTCAAACTTTTCTTTCCTTTCAAACTTTTACCTACTAATTTTAGCACCATAAGTGGATTCTTTTTGTAAAAATTATTTGCTGTGACATTTGCCTATGATTTTAGATTCCTCCTTTAATAATATATTGATTGAAATAATACTGCATAAAAGAGTTCTTCCTTTCAACCATTTATTTATTTGACTATTCATGTCAGTATGTACCCATAGGTATTAGATCATACTATAGATTATTATTCAGTAAATCATTATTTTACACTCATTTGTTCCAATCTTGGGTACTGAGTTGGTTGTTGTCTTTTGATAACATTTCATCTCCTTTAAAAATATATTTCATAATTTTCTAATACTGCTAGAAAATCAGGTTCATCTAATACTTTCTTGACCACTAGAGTAACCGTTTTTTCAAAGACTCTTGTTCCTTTTATTGAAAAATGGTGTTTAGAAACTAAGATGTGGGGAATTAGGTTTTATTTTGTAAGATTTATGCATACAAGAACTGGGGTACAGGCCAGAGAGTGAGAGAATTCACCAGAGACAGTAGGGATCAGAATAGGCAGATCCACTGAAATACACTGCTGAGGGAGCACCATGTGTGTCAACTCCCTGACTTGGGATGGAACTCATGTTGCAATGGCTGGGGAAAGTGTCATAGTGTTGCTTCTTAATCATTTGTGCCACCATGGAGGTCCCTTATGTGATCATTATTGCTGGGACATCATTTTTTCTAGTTCCTCTCAATGAACAAAAGTATTGAATGTGAAAGCATAATAAACTGTACATATAAGCTATATTTTATCTTTTATTTTTGCACAATAATGTTAGTTCTTATGATAACTCAAATTTTGTGAACCTCTGATCTATAGATGTATATTTACTCCATTAAGTTAGTGTTGACCATGACGATTCATATTTATCATAATTAGGATCTATTAATTTATATTTTTGTCTGATAATAAACAATTACATTTTCCAAAAGAGAGGTTAAAGTAACAGTAAAAGGCAGGAACTCTTCCCTCAACATTTTTATAACTTAAGAAGAAATAAGTAGAGTTTTAGTTAGGAGTGAAGAACAAGTGAATAACCATCTGATGGTAATTATGCAAATTAAGAATCTCCATTACAGCAAACAGCTAGAAATGGAGCAGAGGGTAGTAATGATAATAATATTTAATGAGTGCTTAGTATATGCTGGCACTTTGCTAAGTGCTCTACACATATTAATTCATTTAATGTTCAAAATCAACCTATTAGTATCTTAGTCCATTAGGACTTCTAAACAAAGTATTGTCAACTAGGTATCTTATAAACAACTGAAATTTATTGCTTACAACTCTGAAGTCTGGGAAATTCAGTCAAGTCACCTCCATGATCACCTTGGTAAGGACTCTTTAAATGGTTTACAACTGGTGACTTCTAGTTGTGTCTTTACTTGGTAGAAGCAGCAAGAAAATCTACTAGATCCCCTTTTATAAGATACTGATTACACTCATGAAGGTTTCATTTTCACAGTCTAAGCACTTCCAAACTCCCTACTTCCTAATACAGTCATCTGTGGGATTTAGAATTTCCATATAAAATTTTTGAGGGGAACACAAATATTCAAGCTAGAATAGTCAGTCACCACCATCATTTCCTTCTTATAAGTAAAAAACTGAGATGCAGAGAAATTAAGTAAATTATAAAAAGTCAAATAGCTATTAAGAGGCAGACCAGAAATTTGAACTCAGTATGTCTAATCCAGGGTGTCATCTTTCAGTCATTTTAGTTCAAAGAATATGTTGGGTATTAGCTGAGATATATAATAGTTCATAACACAGCAAACATGAGGTAATCAGTGGTTGACACGGCTTTAGAAGAAATATTCATGACAATCTCATAATAGACAGTTAGATATTGACAACTTAATGCCAACAAAAAAGGTTCATTCTCAAAGTACTGAAAGGAAAGATGGGAGACATAGGTAGAGGTGATTTGGTTTGGTTTTCTTTGGCTTGGTTTGGTTACCCATCTAAGTTTATCAAGAAATGACCAGACATTTAAATTCTGAAACAAATGAAAGTGGATTCCTTTAATAACCTATAATTGTTATATACCATTAATTTAGATCTGGATTGAGAACTTTACTAAACCTGCTAGGATTTGTTAACTACATATGTTAGTCACACATTTAACTACTACATCTTTAAGGATAATATAATCTAAAAGATAATATCTTTCTTTGCCAAGGCTGATCTTTGATTATACAGAAGAATAATATTTGGATTATATTCCAGATTATTGCTCTTAAATGATTAATTCATCCCATAAAGTAGTTATACAAATTGTAATGCTTTACAAATGTAAAATATAAGCTATGCTATCAAGAATTTGTACCTTAAAATATGAGAAATATGAGCTCTAATGTGGTGTGTCACAATTTTTAGCAAAATAAAATGCAAAAGGGTACTCCCTGGTAGCGCAGTGGGTTAAGCAACGCACTATGAAGCAAACTGCAGCCACTGCAGCACGAGTTCAATCCCTGCTGCCGGCCAGGGAGGGGACCCACATGGTGCGGCAGACCTCTCCTGCTGTGCCCACTGCTCCCCTCAGCAGTGTACTTCAGTTGATCTGCCTGTTCTGCTCCCTGCTCTCTGTGGTGAATCCTCTCACCACCCCCACACACCTCTGGCCTGTACCCCAGTTCTTGTATGCATAAATAAATAAATCTTTAAAAAATAAATAAAATGCAAAAACTAAAACATAATATATATTGCTCAGATAATCTTAGTAATTATTGCAACAGAGTTTAAGAATGTTTATACTGAGTTAAAAGAGAAAATAACTACAAATAAACATTGATTTTTGAAAACATATATAAGTTCTGGTTTAAAGGTAAATAGTAAAAACATAAACATGTATATTGATTAATCAATTTTTAAAAGATTTATTTATACATACAAGAACTGGATACAGGCCAGAGGTGTGGGGTTGAGAGGAGTCACCAGAGACAGAGTGGGGAAACAGGACAGGCAGATCTAGTGAAATATATGGCTGAGGGAGCAGCAGATGAGGCAGGAAAAGTCTGCTGCAACATGTGAGCACCCATACTGCCCCACCACCACCACCCGGGATTGAACTCATGCTGCTTCATATTGTGATGCTTAACCACTTGAGCCACCAGGGAGACCCTGATAAACTAAATCTATATCTACATTCTAGTTAGTAATATATAAGAGCTAGTAAGATTGCATTCCTTATTTCTAATAATAAGTTTTCTTTCTAACATGAGAAGAATTCATATTGAATCATTTCCATAGAAGAATGAAGCAGGATGGGAACACAAAAAATTACTAGGCAAAAAGAACAAAACTCAAAAAGAGTAATTTACAACTCTCATTAAAATTAATAGTATCACCATATTCTCATATGTGGTCCTCAATAAAATAGTGCATATATTGAGAATTTAGATGTATGTGATAATTATTTATCTTTCTTCCACTTCTATAACTAAAACTAAGCATTTTCTTGAGTTCTTGAGAATTTCCTAATTGTCTTCTATAACAAGTTATACATTAGAAAATAATATAAACCACATAGTTAATGTATTATTATCATAATGCAACATAAACATTTTTCCCAGAGGGAAAAATCATTTATAAACACTGAATTATAAATTTTTGAATTATAGTTAGAATATTATAGATCCTAGAAGTTAATTTTTCTAATACTTTAATATTGGTTTTATCAGAAATTCTTTGAATAATAGTAAAATAAGCAGTAAATAAAACTACAGTGTTTGAATGGGTTTTCATACGAAAAGAAATTAACTAGTGCTTACCACATACTATTTCTTAGTACAAAGAAGTTGTAAAGAAAATTCAATTAAAGCAAGATATACTATCAAGATATACTATCTAGAAAGTTCACAGCAGGTACTTCCATTACACCTATTGAGATTTCAACAAAAGCATCATGCATGATCCAAATACAAGTGACTCAGGTTAGAACGGTGTATAAAGGTATCAAGCTTCTGTACTAATGAAACAATGTAAAAGGAAAAAGAAAAAGAAAGAAAACACATTGTCATTAACATACCCAAATCTAATATAAATATTCAGGAGAGGAGAAACAAAATAAAATACCTTTTAAAATAAATACCTTTAGCCTTGCCTTTTTGCAAAGAATATACCAATAAGGAATAAAAAATCATCATTATGAATTCTACTTCACTTAATCAAATATATATCAAAATTTCACATGAGGTGTTAAAACTTATCTCAGCAAAAATATCAAAATTTAGCTCCACATGTGATTTTATGAAGTAGCTGAAATCAACAGAATCTCCCAATAGGCATTTCTTATTTAGTTTATTTATACCCTCTGTCCACATCATATAAGACATGATATGTATAATTCCTGTGATTATTTTACTAGCTCTTCTCAATGGAGCTGTTCTATGGTTCATACTTAATATTTGGGACACTTTTATTTTCTTCGTGGTAATGGAGATATTGGGGCTTCATTAAAACTGAATTATTCAACTTAAATATTTATAATTTTAATATTCAGGGCAACTGTTACTTCCCTTAGAGATATTTAGCTAAATGTCATACTTCCTCCCACAACCCCACCCAAATAACCCAGTAAGACCAATACATTAATTGTCTAGTAAAATTTAGAGGTCTAGAAAATAGATAGTCACCAACATTAAATTTGTAATGGGCATATGGTAGTGAAAGAGTATTCAAGTCCTCTAGTTTTCCTATATAAGTAATAAAAAAATGAAATATAATATTCCTTTTATAGATGCAAGAGGATGCCGTTGCACATGCTTATTGCATAGTTCTTCTACCTATGAGTGTTTTACTAGTTGGTTCTTCTCAATGGAGCTGTCAAGTATTTTATCTTGACTCTTATTCTAACTTACCCCAGGATTAAAACATCAGATTTAATCCAATCATTTTACTGTCAAAGCTTGTCTTTTCATTTCAACATAATATTCAACATTTAACAATACATTTTTTAAATGCATATATTAGGTGCTACTTTAGGTGTCAGGAATATAGATAAGAACACGAACACTGTTGATCTGGATTTTCTATCTTTTGGAATTTGCCTAAATAAATAAGTAAATAAATATAAAATTATGATAAACATTAAATTAAAAATTAAATAGTCTCTATTTACAGGATTTTACTTTAAACAGATTGGCCAGATAAAGGAAGTAACATTAAAGTGTGGACACAATGTTTAAGTATATAGACTAACAAAGATCATGGAATGGACATTCCAGGCAAAAGGTATAGCTTATTTTAGGGATTTTAAATATAAACTAGCTGTGCAACTTTTTGAAATCAGAAAAAGTAAGAAAAATATCAGTAGACCTTGGTAGAGGGTGGGGAAAAGAGTATGCAGAAGTTGAAAGGTGACAATTATTTTCTTAGGTCTGTTTTCCTCACTCCTTCCCTTTTCTCTCCTCCCTTCTGTCTTCCGTCCATCCCTCCTTCTCCCCCTCCTTTACTTTCTTCCTTCCATTTTTCTTCCTTCCTTCTCTCCATCATCCCCTTCCACTCTCCCTCTCTTCATTTCAGGTATGATTTGTTTTTTAAATGTGAGGGTGCTGAGGAAAGATCATTAAGAGGAGGGCAAAAGTGGAAACAAAATCACTTAGGAGAGTATCGCCTTGTTTAATGGAAAATATAAATGTTCTGACTACATTGGAAATGGTAGAGAAGAGAAAAATAAATAAAGAATGGTGGTAAGAACAAAGGAAATAATAGTAATGCCCAGATTTTTGGCTGATTGGAACTGTAAAATAATTTTCTGAGGGCAGAGACATATGTTTGGAAAAATATATAACAAGTCAAGTGTTCTTTTTTTGAACATGCTAAATTTGAGGTATTAGACAATAAAGTGAATAAAGTGATGTGGTTTTGTAAATAGCTGAATATTGGAAACTGGAATTCCATGGAGAAGTTACAGTCAAAGTATAAATTTGAAAATCAACTTGAGGTGATCACCTCAATACCTCCAAGAGATCAAATAATAGGTGGTACACCACATGATATTTGTTATTACAACTTGAAAGAAAACACATTCTGAAAACAAGAGGTAAAACACTATTTCATACAGTACTTCATGCTCTTCCCTGTCATCATGTGTTCTTTTTCTTCCTTCTCCTCTTTTGCCTTTCTCTGTCTGTCTCTTGTTCTCCCTCCTGCTTTCTCTTGCTCTCCTTTATTCCCTGTCTAAATTTGCATCACTGTGCCAATTTCCAGTTAGATTTGAAGTAAATTGATCAATTCAATAATTTCAAAAGTCCCTTGTTAAAACTGTTTGAATCACAATAATTTGTAATTAATTTTGATATCTAACAATCTAAGTCCTCTAGTTTTTGCCTTCTTTTGCTTTCTTCAAAGTACCTTTGCTCTTTTTCCCTTTCCCTTTTCATAGTAATTTTAGAACTGGTTTCTTATTTTCTACAAAATCACTATGCAGGTTTTGTACATTTTTTGTTATATTAATCCCTAGATAACTTATATATCTAGTATTAAATAAAATATAGATTTTATCTACATAGACTGTAAAATAAATTATATGTATAAATACTATTTTAATTGCTAAGTTCATTACTAAAATATGATTTTTAAAAGCTTGTTAAAAAATAAAAATAAATAATGACTCTGAAGCACATAACAAAGGCATGCAAACAGTGGTATCATTTTAAATGCTTACTCCCCTACACCTTTCATTGAGCATAACACACTCTCAAGCTTAATTTGTGTGATGACAGAACTGGATATTAATCTTGTTTAACTGAAGTTTTATAAATTTTTATTAAGGTAACATTGTATAGGATATTGTATATGATTCAGAAATATAGGCTCCTACTTCTTCATGTATATGTACTATATTATATCTACCACCAAGGCACCCACAGTGCTTCACAAAGACCACTGAATCCATCTCTCTTGCCTTCTTCATCTTCCCCCTTCACCTTAGTTTGGCAAGACATGGTATTAGGAAAACTGGACAGCCACAAACAAAAGTGACTACACTATTATCTCACACTATACAAAAATCAACTCAAAATATACTAAAGACTTATATGTAAGAGTTGAAAACACAAAACACATGGAGTAAAACACAGGCAAAACACTCCCCAATATAGGCCTCAGTCTTATTTTGGGGCCTCAATTCCTCTGGCAATAGAAACAAAAGCAAAAGTAAACAAATGGAAATACATCAAATTAAACAGCTTCTACATAATGAAAGAGCCTATCATTAAATATAAAGACACCCTACTGAATGGAAGAAAACATCTGCATATCATACATCTGACAAGGGGCTAATATTCAAGATCTACAAATAAATAAAACAATTCAACAAAAGGAAAACATAATGCCCAAACAAAAAACAGAGAACTAAACAGACATTTCTCCAACTATGACATACAGACAGACAGCCAATACAAAAAAATACTCATCACTTACCATAAGGAAAATGAAAACCATAGTGAACAACCATCTCACACCAACAAGAATGACTCATATCAAAAAGATAGGATGTGAAGAAAAAGGAACCCTCACACAAGGTCTATGGGAATTTAGATAGATGGGTCTAGCACTATGGAAAACAAAATGGAGGATTTTCAAATTAAGAGAAAATGATCTACTATAGGATCCAGTAGTTTCACTACTAGGTATCTACTTAAAATATGCAAAAAAACTAATTGGAAGGGATATATGTACACCTATGTTCAGTTTAGCACTATTCAAAAAATAAATTTTAGCCAAGTTATGGAAGCAACCTAAGTGCCCAAGAACAAGAACAGATTAGAAGACATGATGATGAACTCTTGCCATCTGCAACAAAATGGGTGTAGCTGGAGGGGATTACGCTAAGTGAAATAAACTAGAATAGAAAGGTATCACTCTTATGTGGAATACAGAGAAACAAAATGAAGGCACAGAACATAAATTCTAAAACAAGCCCTAGAAAACAAAACTGTTTTAAAACTCACTATTTTCATGGACAGTTTGGAAAATCCAAGAAGGTAAAAATTCGTATAATCACATCAAATCAATGGCATTAAACTGTGTTTCTTTCTATTATCTCTTATTTTTTTTTTTTAATTCATGCTGAGGTGTAGGCCAGGCATGTGGGGGCTGGAGGTGGGTAGTTAGAGGATTCACCAGAGACAGACTGGGGAGCAGAACAGGCAGATTAACTAAATTACGCTGCTGAGGGAAGTAGCGGTTGAGACAGGAGAGGTCTATTGCATCATGTTGGTAAACTTCCCGGGCCGGGGATCAAACTCATGCTGCAGTGACTGCTGATAGCTTCATCCTGCTAAGGCTTAACCCCTTGCACCATGAAGGGTTCTATTATCTCTTATCTACTTGTGTTTTTGGTGATGTATTTCTATCACTACTAAAGTAAGATAATATTAATTTAACACATCCATATTTTATTTCCCCTATTACAATTAAGAGCAAATATTTGAACGTTTATGCAGGATGTTTATTAGTAAGTTTCAGAAAGACTTAAGAAATGAGACAAAAATGTAATTGTCCTTCAACTTTTAGGGTTGACTGAATTATTTATTAAATTTCAACTAACAATTGCAACTTGTATATTTTATTTGTGCTTCATCTAAAACTTCTTTAAGGGGGCCTCCCTGGTGGCTCAGTGGGTTAAGCAACGCATTATGAAGCAAAATTCAGCCACTGCAGCATGAGTTTGATCCCTGCGGCCGGCCGGGGAGGGGACCCACATGGCACAACTGACCTCTCCCGCCTCGCCTGCTGCTGCCCTCGGCAGTGTATTTCAATCTGCCTGTTCTGCTTCCCACTCTGTCTGGTGAATCCTCTCACCTCCTGAGACTCTGGCCTGTACCCCAGCTCTTGTGTGCATAAATAAATCTTAAAAAAAATAAAACTTCTTTAATTCTGAATACCTTTTAATTACCCATAACTATAACAAGAGATTCATTTTTATGTTAATTAGGTATACCACACTACCTTGGAATAGAAAAAAATATTAAATTATTTTTAATTTAAAATCAGGAACCAAATTTCATTTTAAACCTAGGAATATAAGAAACTATGTAGTTAATTGAGGCATTGTCCTCTGGGGAAAAGAAAAGTTTGGTGGTTCCATTTCAAACTTCTGCCTACATTCCAACTACCCTGCCACTGCTCGACTGTCTTGATGCCTGTCATCTGGCTTTGATCTCATCCCCATTAGTGTACAGAACAGATCAAAATCAGGCAACATTCCATCTGGAATTTGTTGGGTCTATTTATTCCATGTGGAGATAGAATGGTAAAGACTTGGCAATAATATTGACACAATATGAGAAGTTTTACATCTTTGATTGGATTTCAGCCATCCCAACAACAACCTCCACTACTGTGTTATAAATTTTGGATGGAGCTATCTAACAGAAGGCTAACTGAGATTATGAAGAGACAACTGTTTGGCTCATTATAAAGTCAGATGTGTTCTTTGGCATTTGAGTGGACAGCAGAGACTTTGACATTAACACATGGCTCATTAGGAATGAATTTCAGCTTGGCCTTTTGCTTCACTTAAAACAAAATATCTAATATAGAGAAACAACTCTTTAAAAATGCTGATACAATCTCTTAAACATACATAGTGGTAATTTAAAATGAAGGCACTATTCCCTTAGGCATTTGCCATTAAGAGCATAGTGCCGTGTCTGAAAATTGTGAAGAAAACATTGAAACAAGCAAGATCATGTTCCCTTTATCTTTCTTGTTCCTGGTGACAAATATACTGACTTCTTCTATTTCTCCTAACTGTTTGTCATGTTTTATAACAGGCCATCTTGTAGTATCATGATAGGGTCAGGTTTACAGCATTACAAAGTAGTTAATGGTCAGTTACAACTTTTATGAAAAATTTGATTTTGCAATTCAGTTAATTCAATTTGCACCAAGCTAAACTTGAAGCATAATGCAATGCACTATCTTGTATCTACAAAGCAAGATACTCTTCGATGTTAAGGCAGCTTAGCATTGTCTACTGAAAGTAGTATATGAACTAATTTTTAATGTAAATTGTTTATTCTATAGTGTTGAAGAGTTTTGCATTTCTTCTAACCAGCCCTATTTTTGTTGTTTCAAATACTCTGAACTTCCTACAAAGTCTTTCGTCCAAAAATAAATTAGATATAATTTTCATTTAATTTTGAATAAGTCTACAGTATAATCTGTTTTGTTAGAGAATTTTAAATTGTAAACAAATAAATATTGCTTTCATAATTCATATATCAGAATTGTAAACTAATTCAATTGAGAGTCTGCCAGTCCTGTCATTTATAATGAAAATTACAAATCCCTTATACATTGTAGTATGTTTGTAGAAGCAAATATGATTCTCAATGAAAAAGCACATCGATCAAATATTTCATGGACAGCACGACATGATTAAAAGCTTCAGAAATTGACAAGTGCTGAGTGCAAAAATGGGTTCAAGTATTTAAAACTTGATTTTAAATGATAAAAAGTCTATATAAGGAGTCCATAAAATAAGCAAAATAACCGATAAAATCAATCTCCCAAAACAAAGACTTTTAGAGTAAAATTGAAGCAACACCCACAACTACCTTTTATGCTATTTATTATTAGTATGACATTAAACAAGGCATAGTTCATACTACAAATGATGGCATGCTCTGCTGAGGTAAAAGAACAAAGACCATAGTCAAGCTTTCCTAACAGGTCTCTCTCTCTTGTACTTAACTGATATTTATCCTAAGCAGAATTAATCCATAATCTGTTTTAGTCTTATATTCCTTCATGGTTCCTCATATACTGGAGGAACTTAATAATTATTTTAAATGACTAAATGTTCTGAATTATTTTATCTTTGCATGAATTTTCCAAAATAAAGACATGCGTGGTTGAGCCTAATAACATCCCATAATATTAAATGAAAATAGCTAGATGGTAATAGTAGTCAGTAGTAACCAGGATGAAGTTATTTTTAAACAGGACTAATGATAAACTATTTAAGCTAGATCTCATTTTTTAAAATCTGTAAAATGAAGAAATATTTACTGTTGCCAAATACAGCCTGTGAATAATAAAACGGATAATCTATATTTGTACCTTGTAAAATTATAAATATATAAAGTTTGGGAAAATGCTAAGAATCTAGAAGAACCAACTTTGCAAATATATTCCTGAAAACATTTATGAAATGTAGTGAGAGACTACAACCCTGGTAATCTCCTCTTATAATTACTTGAACTAAGGAAATATATTTTGATAAGTAGGTAGATTTTTTTTTTTACTCCCTAGCTTACTATTTTAAATGATCACCATTACCTGAACATTTAGAGATGTTTGAGCTAGACATTTTACTGAGCTAGAGAGTCAATTTCCTTGACCTCAGATATTTGCTGAGGTATAAAAAAATTTAGAATTCTCAGAATTATTTATTTTATGAGATTTCTGGGTTGTTCAGTTATACTGAACAATGAAAAAATAAGAGCTTTATAAATAAAAATCATGATTTAATATTGTTTTGTATAGATATACAATGTGCTTATGCTGCTTGTTCCATATGAAGTACACAGAGAGAATAAACAGCTTGAAATGTGCCTGACCCAATTAATTTAAATAGATTCACTTAGATTTCACTTAGATTTGGAGAACAGAGAGTTAAAAACAGTAAAGACTAAACATGTGACAATGACAGAGAGAGAATCTAAATTGAAGGTTGGTCCTATAACTGTCATCAGTAAACTAGACAGATTTATCGTAATCATTATAATCTTTATTACAGAAAAGTTTAAGGACATGGTGCCGAAAAATTTAATATTCTACTCTAACCTGGCGAATGTTCAGTTTTCATCATGGGAAAAGGTGGAAGACAATACAAAACGTCTCACTTGCACTAATTCCAGCATTGAAGAAAACATGAACTTGAGGAGACCATTATTCATTATTAGAAATAACTGTTCTATCAAGTACATCAGAGAACTATTATTTAATTCAAAAGGTCATACTGATTACTTTTGAAGAACACAATATACACACACAGAAATATAAACTTCTTTTGTTCATTTAAATATTTCCAACTACCACTCAAGTAAAAATGAAAAGGTAATTCTGTATTTTATTTGTAAATAATATATGTTCTACCTTTACAAAACTAAGAAAACTGAGGTCCTTAATTAAATAGCATTTTAACATTCCCCAAAGAGACTAGGAATTCTTTGCAATATAATCCATGAACCCACTGAAATTAATTTATCTAGGGTATGCTAAACACAGCTCCAAATTTATGGCACTCCTTAACTTGTCTGTACCCTGATTTTCAGCTCCCAAAATGGGCATCAACATAGCTTCTAATAAGTCTCAAGAAAAACAAACAAACAAACAAACTTATTAATCCCCTATTTCTCAGAGGTGTATAAGCAAGCTAAGTAACTCTAAAAATGACCTAAAATTGTAAACACAAGTGAATATTTCAAAATCATTAGTACTGTATAGTAGATTATTGTGCTTAAATTATAGTAGATGCATTCTCTTACTCATTACCAGTTCTACCCATCAATACTCCAAAGTATGAGATTGAAAATAAAGAGAGAGACTTGAAAAACAATCTTTGGAGTTATGCCACGTATACATCTAGAAATGAAAGAGTGGAGAGGATTGTCAGCTTACAGGATATTTTTGGTTTTAAACTCCATGACCTGATTTCTCCTAGAATGTTCTATCAATGTTTATTTGTGAACGTGTACTCAGTTTCATATTGTGATATACACTGTCCATGTTCTTTTTTACTTATTGACAGTGCTCTCATCCTTTGGAATTAAATGTAAGGGAAGGGCCTCCCTGGTGGCGCAGTGGGTTAAGCAACACACTATGAAGCAAACCGCAGTCACTGCAGCACGAGTTTGATCCCTGCTGCAGGCCAGGGCCCCACATGGCAGACCTCTCCTGCTGTGCCCGCTGCTCCCCTCAGCAGTGTACTTCCATTGATCTGCCTGTTCTGCTCCCTGCTCTGTCTGTGGTGAATCCTCGCACCCCTCACACCTCTGGCCTGTACCCCAGTTCTTGTATGCATAAATAAAATAAATCTTTAAAAAAAATAAATGTAAGGGAAATCTATGCACCCTCATTTCTCTAACAAAGGACACTTTAAATAGACATTTGTTACTGGTGAAACTATAATCACTGATCTCAGAACATAGTAAAGTAAAACAC
This sequence comes from Galemys pyrenaicus, assembly GCA_019455555.1. Taxonomy (NCBI): domain Eukaryota; kingdom Metazoa; phylum Chordata; class Mammalia; order Eulipotyphla; family Talpidae; genus Galemys; species Galemys pyrenaicus. The sequence goes on from JAGFMF010012000.1 coordinate 5,116,453, forward strand.
TCTCAGCCATAGCCAGAAAAGGTCTCCCAGGGATATTCCTACTTGCATCTGGCTAGATTTCTGAAACTGAGAATCTTTGTACACCACAGAGGTTATCCCTCATGGTATAATCATGCTATCAGTCAGTCATTTATCCTGAACAATACTGTATCGTTGCCTATATTTAGTTTCGTAGTAGAATGAAGTCATTTCTAACGAAATCCTTAATATATATCTCTAAAATTCATTTTATTTACATTGTAGGTAAGGTGGTAGACAGCAATAAAACATGATAAAATGGAAAATTCATCAATGTTTTGGTTAAATTTTGAGATGGTATTGTATCTTAAATAAGACTTTCAAAAGAGGTTTTTTATATTTAAGTATATTGAGCTCAAAAGCATTACCCTTTCATGAGTGTATGAGACAATTGACAAAGGAGTAAGGAGATGAGATTTTTAAATATGAGAATGCTGCCTGCAATGACAAAATAACCATAAGAAGAGTGGAAAAGAAAGATTAATTTCCCTATGAGTTAAGTTCCCAGTTTATTGAATAATCAAACATGATATGTGACTATAACACTTGAAAAACAAGAGAAAAATCAAGGGCAAATAAAAAGGGACTTTTATAATTTGAAAATCAATAGAAATTTTGATATATTTCAATGTATATATGTCAGAGTTTTGTTTGTAAAACACAAAGGGTCAAGCAACTACCCCCGTCATATAGCAAAAACAATTAAGCTCATTGACAAAGTTATGTATATAAAATGGTGTCAGCTACTTGAAGGATGCTTTCATTCTTTGTTCAGATTTAGGAAAAAACTGCAGAATATTTTTTTAAAATAGAATAGTAAACTTTTAAATCATTTATATTTTTATTTGATAATCCTATTTCATAAGCATAATCACTTTCAAAACTATTATTAATTAATTTAATTTTTTGGAAGTCCTAACTAGATTAGACAAGAGCCATATATAAAAGTAAAACAAAGTGGAAAAGTAATAAAACTATCACTGTTTTAGATATCATAAAATGTACATAGAAATTCTCATAGACTCCGCTAAAATCTAATTCAAATATTAATTCAATATAGTAAAGTGGCAAGGTACAAAATCAATTTAAAAATCAGTTTATATATGCAAACAACAATCTAAAAGGGAAATGAAACATCATAATTTACAATCACATCAAAAATAAATACCTATGAGTAAACATAACAAAGGAGTTGAAAGACCTATGCGATAAACTATAAGACACTGTTAAAAGAAATAAAAGACACAAAAAGTGGGAAGGTATTTCCTACTCATATATTAGAAGAATTAACATTGTCAAAATGGCCATCACATGCAAAGCAATGTACAGATTCAATGCAATCTGTATCAAAGCTCTAATAGCATTCTTCAAAGAAATATAAAAAAAATAGAAATTTATATGGAACCACAAAAGACCAATTCAATACTGACAAAACAGGAAGAACAGGAGCCTCCCTGGTGGCACAAGGGTTAAGTCTGAGTACAATGAAGCTACTAGCAGCCACTGCAGCAAGAGTTCAATCCCAACCAGGGAGCTAACCTGCATAGCACAGCAGATCTCTCCTGTCTTGCCCAGTGCTTCCCTCAGCAATATATTTGAGTCAATCCACCTGTTTTGCTCCCCACTCTGTCTCTGGTGAATCCTCTCACCACGCCCACCCACACACCTCTGGCTGATACTCCAGTTTTGTGGTATAGATAAATCTTTAAATAAAATAAATCTTTTTTTTTAAAAATGAAGGAAATTAATAAATCTTTAAAATAAATCTTTTTATAAAAATGAAGAAAATTAGTAAATCTTTGAAATAAATCTTTTTTTAAAAAAACAAAGAAAATTAATAATCCTTAAAGTATATAACACAAGTATTAAAAAGAAAAAAACAGGTCACACACTGTGGGTATAAAACTGTACCACACAGCTATAGTACTCAAACAGTATGGCACAGGAACAAAAACAGACAAAACAGAACAAAGGAATAGGAATGAAAGCCCAGAAATAAATCTGTCCATCTGTGGACACCTACTCTATGACAAAGAAGCCAAGAGTATACAATGAAGAAAAGAACATCTTTTCAACAAATGGTGTGGGGAAAACTGAATAGACACACGCTAAAGAATGAAACTAGATCACTATCCCACTCCTTACAGAAAAATTAACCAAAATACATTAGACATGGATATAAGAACCCAAACCATAAACACATAGAAGAAAACATAAGCAAAACACTCCACAGCATTGGCATTAGTGATGTATTTTGGATTTATTTCCATCAGCAAAAGACACAAAAGTAAATATTTAAAAATGGAAATAAATCTAGAAATCTTCTGTACAGTGAATCAAACTCCTAGTAAAACAAAAAGACCCCCTGATGAATGTGAGAAAATATTTACAGATCATACATCTGATGATGGGACAATATTTAAAATATTAAAAGAACACATAAAAATCAACAACAGCCAAAAAAACCATAAATTACTCATTAAATAATGAAAGAATAGCTAAGTAGATGCTTCTTTATAGGACATGTACAAAAAAAAAGACAGGCACATGAAAAAATGTTCATCACTTATCATCAGAGAAATGATAATACCAAAAAAGATATCAGGATGACCTTATCAAAAAGAACAGAAGCGACAGTATTGATGAGGTTATGGGGAAAAAGGGATTCTTGCACACTGTTAGTAGTAATGTAGTAGTAATACAATAAATGTAGACTGTTAGTAGTGATGTAGACTGATCAAGACCTTATGAAAAGCAGTATGGACGTTTCTCAAAATATTAAAAACATATTTACCATATGATCCATCATTTCCACTCATAGTCAACTATCTGAAGAATGCAACAACACTAACTGAATGGGCTATATGTACTCCTGTGTTCACTATAACACTATTACAAGAGTCAAGCCATGGAAACAACCCAACTACCCAAGGACAAGTGAGCAGACTAGAAAAATGTGGCATACATACACAATGGAACACTTCTCAGCTATTAAAAGAGATGAACTCCTTCCATTTGCAACACCATGGGTGTAACTGAAGAGGATAATTCTAAGTGAAATAAGACAAATACAAGATGGTTTTATTTAAATGTGGAATACAGAGGGAAAAAACCCAAAGGGTCAGAAAAAAACAAACCAACATATAACCCTAGAAATTTGGTGGAATTCAGGACACAAGATGTGGAGGGAGAGGAAAGAAAGCTAAGTGGGCAGAGGGCACAATTTACTATGATTAAAGAATGTGGGCACCTCTGTGGTGGGTGTAGTATGATGACATGATCTGAAAAGTAGTGATGCTATGTCTCTAATTCACATAAAATACTTTAAATCAGTGTCACTCAATACAAATTATCTATAGGGAGTAACATTTGCATATTTAACATCTACATGAAAATCTGTTGTACATTAAAAAAATAGTTAAACATGTAATTTTGTAATTGTATAAATTGTCACATTCCAAAATATAACTTATAAATATTTGTTAAGAGTTTTGAAAATACAAAATGAAAGCTTTGTAAAGCCTCCAAAAATATGGTATTACATGGGCTCTACAGTTTTTGAAGTGTCTTTCATTTTGCTCTTTATCATTCTCACTGTAATCAGTAGTGAGTTTGAATTACTTTTCTTTCCCCACAGAGATAATGGAATTGGCCCACTTCATGTATTCATATTATTTAAACTGCCTCATAAATTCCTACTTTCAAACTTAGTGACCTGGGTAGCACTTACACTTGTTTTGCAACCTGTTTTCCACTTGGATGAGAATGTTCTGAAGTCAGTTTTTTGAGCTTAATCAATTGAATCATATACCTTTCATAAATGATTTTGGATACTACAGTCAAATTTCCACTAAAATATTAAAATGTGCTTTATCTGTTTTATTAATGTAGTGTAGGAATTAATTAGTAATAAAGTTTTCAGTTCCTTTGCCTTGACTTTACACAGATTGTAAGCAATTTCACAGCTTGCAGATAATTAATTCTGCTACTATTCTTTGATCTTTAATCAACATTTCACATACCTCTGTTTATTTCTAATGATACCCTGCAGCTTTCAAATTTACTCTAATCCTTTATTTTCAAGGCTAATAGCAAACCTTAATTTTCTAGGTGTAAGAGGAAAAAAAAAAAAACACTTGTGCCTTAATTTCAATAGCGAAAAAAGTAAAATAAAATGACAATAAACAAAAATAATTAAGAGGAAATAGCAAAACAAACAATCATCCCACAAGTCCTTACAATCTCAATTCACAATTCACAGCTCTTATTAAGATTATCTAACTTTGAAATACATGTATTTTAAGGCAAAACTTACAAATTGTAAAAGTTTAAGATCTGTTCCTGGTGGCACAGGGGTTAAAGTTCAGAACTATCAAGCTATCACTTGATAGTTTGCATCGTTAGCTTGATCTTGGTCACAGAACTAACCCATAAAGCATAGCAACAGACCACTCCAGTCTTGTCCATCAAGCCCCTGAGCAGTGTTTCAGCAGATCCACCTGCTCCCCACTCTGTCTCTGTTGAATCCTCTCACCTCCTTGGACTCTGGCCTGTACCCCAGCTCTTGTAGGCATAAATAAATAAATCTTTAAAAATAAACAAAACAAAACAAAACAACCTGTTCTAAAAGACTGAACAAAGGTGCCACAGCTAAACAAAAAATTCTATGTCCTGATGATTGTTCCACATCTTGGAGGGGGCTGTTCAAAGACACACATGCGCACATGGTTAAGGAATCTGACCTAGAGTGATCACGGTCTCAATATCATGCTAAAATACACACCTTGGGTGGCAATTTAAGAAGCTAATGAGACATCAAGCATATGAAAAAGCATGTAACCCTTGTGCACAAGGCCCAGTGCTTTGATGGTGCTATGATGGTGCTGAATCTAGTGCTATGATGCTGTTTCCCTATGCCCCACCTGACAAACCCCTTAAAAGCACTTTCCCCATTCTCTTCAGTGAGCCAGGCTGAAAATTGTCTTTTCCAGTACTGTCTCCTTTGTGCTCAGTCATAAGCTTAATAAACCTTATCCAGAAGCTTGATCTCTGGCCTCTTTGTTGAATTCTTCCTCAACGATGGCAAGGAACTGTGAATTTGGTAGCAGAAAGATCAATCAGTAGATAAAAAACTTAAATATAAATAAAATAAAAACTGGGGGATTTTCAGCTGTTTCACCACTGTGAAATGACAGATAGGAGTTTAGGAGTTCAGAAAGTAACCCTTGAAAATACCAGAGGTTCAGTCAAAATATCTTGAAGGGCATATTGTTTTAATAGGAAAAAAACTAAGTGCAGGCCATGCTACTCATATTGTGTGACAAAAGTCCAGTGTGAGGGATATTCCTGAAAAATCAGGGGCTCCATAGCTAGCCCCTGCCAGATTCCTTTTGTTTTTGACTAACTTTATAATTGCAGTTCTGTGAGTCTCGTGATGTGTGCTCTCTGAAAGATAATTCACAGGGGTGGTTGTAAAATTGGCTGTTTGTTAAATAAAATAATTGGATGCGATGCATTTTGATGATGATTTACTGATTGACAAATACTCCAACACAAACCTTTACAATTGGTAAATACTGCCACTAACTTAAAAAAGCCATATAATCAGACAGAGTAAAACATAATTAAAATATGGTTGTTTTAAACACCCAAAAGTTAGTCATAAGGCAGTCTCCCAGATTTAAATATTTTACTATGGGAAACTGGCCTTAGGAAATGAAAAAAGACCTCTGTGATCTGTCCCATTGTGGAAGGCTCTGTATCTCCCAGGTGATAAAGGAGTCATATAGACACTTCCTACCTTCCTCCCTTTCCTTTTGCCTTTGTTCTATTTAAGTGGATATCATACATAGAAAAATTCTCTAAATGGCAAAAACATTACAAATTAGTTTTAGGTTTAGAATAAAGTTAGTGATTCCTTTTAAAGACTAAATGTTAGATTTAGAGATAACTTAGGCTTTAGTATTTCCCTTTTCTTGGGGGCTTGTAGATTTTTAGGTATTGACACTAGTTTGACTTTAGAACTTGTGGCTAATAGTCTACCTTATACTCAGAGTAAGGAAGCCTTGAACCCTATTTGTGGGTATGTAAATTGGTGCAACCACCATTAAAAACATTGTGGAGTATCTTCAAACTTTAAAATAGAATGAGTTATAGGATCAGAAATTACACTTTTGGGTATTATCCTAAGAAAACAAAAACAGCAACTAAAAAAAAATATATATTCACATGATCACTGAAGCACTTATTTACAATAGCCAAGACATAGAACAACTTGGGGTGAATGGATAAAGTCACACACACACACAGGAATATTATTCAGCCATAAAAAAAACTTGACATTTATGACATGTGGATAGACCTTACAGGCATGACACTAAATGAAATAAATCATGCACAAAGCCATATACCATACGATTTCACTTTATATGTGGAATCTAAAAGGAAAAAAAAAAAAGTGGTTTTCAAATGTGGAGGGTAGCGTGTTGTATAATGTACAAATTGGAGACTACAGCTGATACTTTATTGGGCATTCTAAAGTAGCTGAGAAAGTAAATCTTGAGAGTCCCCATCACAAGAAAAAAAATTGTAACTCTATGGTGGTATGTATTAACTAGACTTATTATATTAACCATTATGAAATGTACATAAATATCAAGTGATAACATTATATACCTAAAATGGGTATGTGTCCATTATAACTCAAGAAAAATAAAGGTATTAATATACCAAAAACTAAAAATTATGGAGCCTAAAACTGAAGTTGAAAATTTCTGAAATATTGCCATAATCTTCATTTAAAATACTTATACTTATTGACTAAATAAGTATAATTTTTATATTAGTTGAAATTTATGAAAAATGTTTAAATAAAAATTACTTTAAAAAACAAAAAGCAAATAAATATCTGTTCCCATACTTGTCTAAAAAATGAAGGCATTGCATAACCAGTGTATTTTTCCTATTTCATTCTTTGCTGCTAAGTTTTGATAATTACACCATTATAACTAGAATAGTGTATGCCAGGAACTATCCAGATTCCATCTCTTTTCAATAATGCTTATCACATTCAGCCTACTAACAGATAATCCAACTTTGAAAACCAGTTTTAGAGATTTATTCCCAGAAACATTTGTATTGTCTTCATGTGCTCTCTGCCTTACATGTGCTCTCTGGAATAGTGTAAGGTGAGAGTTGTAGGACAGAAATTTCTTAGAGAATGACCTCAAAAACAGTATTTGGAGGGAGTCTGGGAAACTCTATTGAGTACAGGAAAGATGTTCAGTGCAAAATGCTACACCAAAAGCCTGATAATTCTGTTAGAACTCTGGAGCTGAGATGACCCTTTGTCCCTAACAGAAGTAAGGAAGCTCAGTTATTGTACTCCAGTTGGTAGTAGATGCTGGTTGTCTTTTGGAGAATGGTAATCTTGGGTGGGATAGCTTCTTTCCTGTAAGGCAATTTTCCAAGATGGACACACATGTGAAATGTCAGCAGTCAGTATTCTTGACTGCCTTGAGAATAAGTTCCTTAGTCTGTAAGGGAGATTTGGATGGCACAATCAAGAATCTACTAATTAAAGTTTGTATAATTCTAATTTTATAGAGTTAAAAAAAGGTAAAACTAATCTACAATAATAGCAATAGGGAAAGGAGTTAAGTTTAGGAAGATAATGACTGCATTAGGGCACAAAAACAATTTCTGAGATATTAGCAATGTTATATACAATATGAGGAATTACTACTTAGATAAATTAATATTCCTCAAACTATTAAATTATAAATTGTACTCTTCTATACATGCTATATTTCAATTAAAAGTTTATTTTAAAAAGTGATATGACACACAGGCAAATAATTAATAGAGCTACTTTATAATTTAGTCTTTGGTTTACTTTCAAAGTTATACTTGTGGATAATTTTATTGTGCTTTTTGTATGTAATTTAATATCCAAGTCTCTGTAATGAATGTAGGCAATTATTATGATTAGAATATTTTAAGTAACTATCTTAATAGAGAATATACACGAACATCTAACTGATATCTAAAATGCTCTTTTCCCAATTATTAAAATAAGAAAAATAAATATCAGAATAACTATGAATATGCTAACAATTATTGTAAGAAATACACACTTGGTAGTTAAAAGTTACTTAGCTCAACCACTTTGTCTGGACAAGATTAGGAGATGGAGTTGACTAAATTAAAGGAAAGACAATATAATGGCTTGGTAATTGCCATGTAAATACCCCATCATTACAGTGTAATATGTGATTGCTTCTCTCCTTTAGAAGACTCCAGTTTACATGGTATTTACTTGGGAACGATTAAATGTAATTATAGGGTACATTTTAGGAGAATGGAAACAAAGTGAAATTTGGTTTTGCATATCTATATACTCTAGGAGTTAATAGATATTTCCCAAAAGTCATTTTGTTTGGATATGAGTATGCTGCTTATCACTGTCCTTATCAACTGATAAAGTTACAGTTACTCCAGAAGAATTTTTTGACATGACATAACTTGCTTGATATTTCATATCTTATTTTGAAAGGATAAGAATATTACAGCTGAGGAATAAAATTATTAACCCTAGATATTCAAGAAATTTGTCAATGACAATGATGGTCTTCATCACACAGTTATGATTATAGTGCTCTTTATAATACACACTTGATAATGGGTAGACAGCAATAAAAATACAGTGCATAATTTGTAGTCATGAAATGTGTTTCTATTATCTGCTGGGAAAAGTAGACTACATTTCCCAGTGTCCTGTATACTGAAATGTGACTATGTGATTGTATTGTTGCCAAAATAAGAGTTGATTACATCAATTCCAGGCCTGTCCCATAAAATCGAGTCCAAATATATCTGTATCCTCTCTTCCCTAAATGCCTGCCAAAGACAAACAACTCACCAGATGTCTCTGAGGTCCTGAGACTAGCAGAAGCAAAACATGGAAATTGTCTAAGGACCTAGATGACCAAGTTCAAAGCTGGGCAAAGGATAGAAATACCCACACAATACTTTATGTGAGTGTTAAGGCACTGAAAATTAAATATGCATTTGCTATATTTACTCACCCCAAACAGTCATTTACCCTAATTAGTGCAAAAATTGTATTTGACACACTGTCATTAGCAAATTGTATTTCTTAAACAGAGAACGGAAAACAAGAAAACTTATATTGCAGAACTGAAACCCAGAGATAAACCTAGAAACCTGTAACTGACAAAACAGATGGCTGCCATAATTTGTAAGGCAAGTCATTTACATAATAAGTCCTTCTTTAAAGAAGTACCTGGAAAAAGGTGGAGTGTGTGCCGTTTACTACTGGTTGCCTTTAAGAAAGTGTTTCTTGAAAGACATGACTTACAAAATTTTAAAAGCCATGCAAAATGTCTAAAGATTTACAGTCTTTAAGAATTAAAAAGGCAACTGTTTTAGTTTCTCCTCTAGAAACTATGAAATATGGTAAAAACAAACTCATTAAACAAAAACAGCTCAGTGAAAATAAAAGTTAAAAAATATTAAATGGTTGCAAGAAAGAGAGTATAAGAGCCCTAAGAAACTCAAAACTGATTTTAAGAACTTTGAGAAAGAACAGGGACATAATTATTGGCCCATGGACTTAGTTGGACACAATAGATTAGAATCTTAGCAAGTTTTTGTGGGAATTACATAGCCAAAAGAAACTAGTGTCTAATCCAAATAAACTTGTCATTTTTCAAGTCTTAAAAAAAATTGCTGAGGTGAGAAACCATAGACTTGAAACCTATAGAGTTATAAAGAAAAGCTACATCAAAATAAATAAGTAAACTGCAAATGTATATAAACCCCCAATCAGGAATCCTATGTTTACATATGATATAATTATGAATGAAAAAAATAAACAAAAAACCTACAAATGGTAAAGACAAGGCCCTGAGAGAATAAGGAATATGATTCTCTCAGAAGTCAAAACAAGATTATAACTTTGGAAATTTCCCTTACCAACTTCTACCCCAATTGTGTGGGGTGTCTAACAAATGTGTAAGGTGCCTTGTAGGATGTCAACCATTTCTGGACCTGGAAAAATGGCTGAACCTGCTACTATATCAGCAAAAAAAGAACTAAGGTAAATAGAATGACTCAACAGGATGTTGGCTGTCTCTCAGGGTTTTATATATAAGTAAATAAGAAGTAAAATAGGTATTTGATGATAAAATATCAGACAGACTATGAAAAATACTTTTCCCTTTACTTCCCTTTAAAAGATTGAGTTTCCTAAAAAACAGATTCTGACATGCAGATTTGCAGTTTGATTTGTGCACCTGTGTACAGGAGTGGATGAAATAAGAATCTGTGAAGTGAGGAGATGAACTGTTACAAAATTACAACAAAGACTTAAGCCATCCCAAAAACAAGGGATCTGTGAGTTGCCCTTGAGAATCGCCTTGCCTCTGGGAAGTGGACCAGTCTTTTACAGCTATAGCCCATACAGACCAGCCATGGAAGTGTCTTGTCTCTTAGGATGTCAATAACTTAGCTATGCCATATTTCCTCACCTAAACGAAATTTACAGACTTAGCTGAAAGGTATCCCCTACCAAGTACTTTAAATAGTGGGGAGGAAAGATTAGGAATCTGAGTAACATAATACAGCATCTATTACTACTCCACAAGACAGAAAGTGAACACTTTCTACTCTGCTGTTCTTACAGTCAGGTGTGGCTATAAAACAATGGCTGGGTGCAATTTCCAGGTGTGGTTAATACAATTCTCTTGCATGATCCTCCATATTCTGTCCTCCACATTATTACCTGCTAAAGATAATTCAGAAAAGAACAGGTTCCAAAGGAATCCAGAAGAAAAAATAAACCTTGGATCCTGAACAGGCTAAATATTGCCATCAACCATAAAAATCTAAGTTTGTGTTTTTAAAAAAGGGAAAAAATGAACTTATTTTGGGTTAAAATCATAGATTTTGGGACAATATTTATGCCAACTAAAAAAGACTCATACTGTGACAATATATAATTCTATCCGAAGTTCAAAAAATAATAATAATCATGGTAAAAATAGCAAAAAAAAAAAGAAAAGAAAAAGAAACAGTGTCTACATATTTGATGATTCCCTTGAACTCTATTAACTTGTTCCTCCCACCCTCACTGGCTAATTAAAGAGTTGGTTTGAATCACTAAGGTTGTCTCCAGTATTAATAATCAATGGTTTTACAACATTCCTCTCTGAGAGAGAATGTTGACATTCAACCATGTTTTAGAATTAATAATTCTATAAAGGTATCTAGGTCACACAGGGTGGAATTTGATATTCAGAATTCATGACAAAACTCATGTAATTCATTTACTGTAAATGTCTTTATGCCAGCGAACATTCAGACCTAAATGCTACATGTTTATAATTAATATGTGTTTTGTTTTTTGTTTTATTTTTGGAGTGTTTAAGGTCTTGCTTCCAGAAACCTAACTTTGCAATTTATTGAATGAGTTACTAATACCTCTTTATTAAGACTATTTCCTTTACATATGCAGGTCATTTTTAACATAAGGACTTTATATGCTAGTAGGAAGGATTTTCAGAAAAATGTTTCCCTCTTTATTTCAAGAAAATGGCCTATGTCTTGAACTACTAAAAAGGTTTTTTTATGATCCAGTTACTTAAAATAGTATGAATTCACCTCAAAATATGTCTTCCCTAGTTATTAATATTTGTGCAATATACTTAGTAGCAAATAGATACAGATTCTAAAACTGTGTACAAGCCATAGTCAGGAGGAAAGGTTTCAGGTAAAATTAATAACCAGAATGTAGTTAAACACACACACACACACACACAATGTGTTATTGAAATAGTATTCATTCAAGGTTACATAGCTGGCTTAATGCTGATTATGCTTTAAGTTAGAAAGAAAAATTAATAGGATAGGAAATGGTATAAGGTTATTCATGACAGAAAAGATGTCAAGAACACTACAATAAAGGCCAATTGCTGATAAAAGTAAGAACCTAAGATAGATTTAAGAAAAACTATTGGTTTATAACTTTTCCCCTTCATCTAAAGTAGTAGCTTTACTATATACACTTTGAGAGTTCTTCACTTTAAAAACAACTCTAACACACATTCTAATTCTCATTTTATGATATATACAGTAAGACACATAAAACCCCAATTAAACTTTAGCCTTCTGGACGTTCCATATATCAGTTAATAAATAATATTCTTAAAGAAAATGACTAAATGGGCCAATATTAAAACATAAAAATGAAATAAAATATTTAAGAAACTGAATCCTATTGCTATTATTTTAATGGATATTCATGAAAAAAATGACTATCATTAGATAATTTTAAGGAACTTGGATTACACCACTAATAATTTTAAAAATTTCATTAGCATTTGGTTTTGTCATGTCCTTATTTAATGATGCATTGATATTAATCTTTTAAATACTGATGCTTTTTTAAGCATAATAATTAGAGTTACTCAGAGTCAGACATCATTTTTAAAAGCAATATTAAACTCACTCATGTTGTAAATTCCTGTTCTCATCTTAACATTATGGTATTTTTTTATTTGAAATGTCTTGTTTAATTTATATTAGATTATTTTAAAGGTTATTTCCTGTTGAATCCACCTCAAAAATTATTAGCTTTGTTATCATTAGCTAATATCTGAGGTATTTTAACTGTTGAACAGATATACATGATAAAGGATGAGAATCATCTTAGAAGTAGGATTTATATTTATATGTGCACATATATAAACATATTCACAGAGCCTAAGGATTGGAATGATTCTACTTGTCTCTGAAGATATCTCTAAAATTAAAAAATTAAAGCCCCAATTTCAATGACTTTAATCAGTATATATAAAAAACTAGCTTCCCTCTTGAATTGTTGCACAAATGAATTTCATATGGGAATCGCAACTATCTGTTACTTTATCTTCTATGAATTTTAAACTCTCTAAGCAGTGATGCATTTCAATAAGCATTTTCTGCCCTCTTATTATATCAGATAAGGTAAAAGCAAAATATAAAATGTCTCTTCACTTTAAAAGAGGAAACAAATATTGGCCTAGGAATTACTCTTTTAAAGGATGAATTATTTCCATAGATTTTTGTATTGGTTCAGCAGCAAAATTGGTTTTACATTGTTTTGCTCAGCATCCTGCTGGTTGTTCAGTCTGTCATAATATATAAAATATCATTGCTCTGAAATCACTCTGCAAGCTTTCCAAGTGATTGCATTCCAGACATAATTAAGAATAAACTAATGCCTTCAGACATTCTATTTTTTTTTTCATTTCAAATGATCATTTTACAGAAGAATACATTATATTTTTCCATCAGAGTTTGATTTACAACTCATAGTTGAAGAATAAATTTGATCTCTTTTATCTATTGGAGATTTTAGAATAAATTCCTACTTTCATTTAAACATTTATTAATTTAAAGTTATATTACTTCTTACAGTTTATATCTCGCATAAACTTCAACTTCTGAAAAAGATATGTAACAACTTTTTCATATTGCTTGAAAAGATTTTCAAAAATAAAGTAATAGCAACCAAAGTGGAAAACTCCAATTTAGCTGCCTTTAATGCCTTTCAAATATAATGGGCATTATTAAAGGGGTCTTATAATTCTTAGATGATTTAACTAAAGTGGGACGTTTCCCACATACCTTCTTGATAGTTCAGGCATCAGTGAAATAGAGAAATGTTTTATTTTTTTAATCAAACAAAACATTTTTTGAAAAGTACTCATATTTGATCACTAAAAAGCTCAGAGTTCTAGGACTTCATTCTCACTGTGGCTCAGAGAATATAGTTTATCATCTTCATTGATTAAGATACCATGATTTCACACTAGGTATGCCTCAAATACTGCCACAGTTCCCCTCCTGTACTCCTAGCAGTAAATACTGGATCCTCAAATCCCGTAATTTTGAATGAATTATTTCTAATGATATTTGAAATGCCCACAATCCAATTCACTCCTTTTACACATTACTGAGTTGCTGTTTTCAAACCTTATCCTTTTGGTTAGTAAGACCTACAAAAGATCTCACCCAATTATGTATGTTGTGTTTTAAGCCTTCATACATATTTAGGAGCACCAGTGCTCCTAACTATGTTGTGTTTGGGGCAATATATAAATGCTTTCTCCAATCTGAATTTCATGATATAAAAACCAATTCCTTTTGAAGGTATCTGTCCACTCAATTGGATTTGTGCATTCTATTGTTTAATCTTTACTATGGATTGGTTTCTGGGAAATCAAATAGAAATGACTAACCTCTGAAACATCAAATTATCCACTGTAGCTACTTTCCCTTTAACTACCTGATGTCATATATCGTTCACCTTCTAAATAGAGGCATTTAAAAAATATTTTACATGGTTTTAAGACAATTTAATTAAGACAATTTTAAGACAATTTATAAATGCCTATATATGGAATACTATGGTTATTACATTTTTTGTTAAAATTTTCTGTTTCTTTAGGTATTTTCTCTTGTTTATTTTGTACATTTTTGTTTTCATCTATTTTTTAGAGTTTCAAGATTTTTTATTTATTAATTTATTTAGTTTATTGTGGTAGCATTCATGTACAACACTACATATGATTTAGAGGTATAATATCATAGCATTTAAGGTACTTGTTGCCACACATAATGCCAAGGCACCCATAGTGCTCCACCATTGTCCACTGTTCCAGCCTCACCCCATGTTGTTCTCCCTCTTCCCTGTCTTCCTCTGGCAGCCTCAACTCAATTATAGTCGCGTTTTTACTATTTGCTATGGTTTGATTTATCACATTTTAGTTGAAAAGAACCTATTGAAAAGACAATACTTGTTCCTTCCCAATTTTGATTTTATTTTTCTCTTCCTAACTGCTATTGTAAGGATTCCCAATACAATTTGAGTAATAGTGATGAAAGTTAACACCTTGAAGATACCATCTTAGAGGAAAGTTTTCAGTTTTTCAACAATGAGTATGATAGTAACTGTGTCTTTCTAGCACATGACTTTTATTATGCTGACGTATCATTCTTCTATCCCAATTTTTTAGGGTTTATATCATAAAGGGATGCTGAATTTTGTCAAATGCTTTCTGTGTATATGACCACATGATCTTGCTCTTTCCTTTGTTGATGTGGAGAATTACATTGAATGACTTGTAAATATTGAAACATCTGTGCATCCCTGGAATAAATTTGACTTGGTCACAATATGAACTTTTTAATATATTGTTGAATTTGGTTTTTAAGATTTTGTTGAGGATTTCTTCATCAATATTCACCAGAGATATGGTTACACATTTTGTATTTTTTGTTATGTTCTTGTTTTCTGCTGGTATCAGAAATGGTCTCATAAAAAAAAGGATTTGGAAACATTTCTACCCTATCACCATTTTCAAAAAACATGAAAATATACACAGAAAAACCCTAAGGATTTCACTGAAACTATTAGAAAGAATAAATCAGTAAAGAGAAAAGTTAGAAAATCAATATACAAAACTCTTTAAAAAAATATCCTATTTACAACTGCATCAAAAAGAAATACCTAGGAATAAATTAACATAGAAGTTTAAAGACTTATGAAATGAAAACTTTAAGACATTGCTAAAAGAAAAGGAAGAAGACACATAAAATGGAAAAAAATCCTTCATTCTCTGATTGGAAGAATTAATATTGTTGAAATAGTCACCATACTCAAAGTAATAAACAAATTCAGTGCAATCCCTACCAAAGTTTCAATGGCATTCTTCAAAGAAATAAAACAGACATTACTGAAATTTATAGAGAGCCACAAAGGACCCTCAAGTAGCCAAAGCAATCCTGACAAAAGAAGAATATAGGTATAATATCCCAAATTTCAAATTACATCGCAAAACTATAGTAATCAAAATGGAAGTAAGACTAATGAAATAGAATGTCTAGTACTGGAATAGCCCAAACTTATATGGAATGTTAAAATATAATAAAGGAAGCAAGAGTACACGATGGAGAAAAGAAAGTCTCTTTAAACATCTGTGTTGGGTAAACTGAGCTACATACAAAATAATGAAACTAGACCCATTTCTCACACAATGCACAAAAAAATTACTCCAAATGGATAATAACTTGAATGTAAGATTTGAAACCATAAAATAAATAGAAGAAAATATGGTTAAAACACTCCATTAAATTGTCTTCAGTGATGACTCTGAGGACCACACTACAATGACAAGGGGAACAAAAGCAGCAATGAACAAATGTTACCATAACAAACTAAAGTGAAATGAACTATCACTAAAACAAAGAGACACTCTACCAAAAGGGAGACCAAAATCTACAAATATCCAAAATCTACAAATAACTCATAGAACTGAACAGCAAAGTAAACAAATCCCATTAAAAATGGGCAAAGTATATTTTTCCAAAGAAGACATACAGATAGACAATAGGCCTATGAAAATGATCATTATCATTAAGTAATGAAAATAAAAACCACAATGATGTTCAGTTTCATATCCCTTAGCATGGCCCAAGACAAGGAGACCAGAAATATCAAGTATTGGTGAAGGTGTGGAAATCATTATGGCACAGTCTCAAAATATTAAAAACAGA
Organism: Galemys pyrenaicus; assembly: GCA_019455555.1. Classification (NCBI taxonomy): domain Eukaryota; kingdom Metazoa; phylum Chordata; class Mammalia; order Eulipotyphla; family Talpidae; genus Galemys; species Galemys pyrenaicus. The sequence continues at coordinate 5,133,091 of JAGFMF010012000.1, forward strand.
TCTACTCGATGATTGAGCAATTATACTCCTAGATATAAATCCACAGGATGCAAAAACACTACTTCAAAGGAATATATGCACTCTTACATTCATTGCAACACTATTTATAACGAAGTTATAGGATCAATCTAAGTGCCCAAAAACAGAGCAGTGAAAAAGATAAATTCTTGCCATTTGTAATAACATGCTTGAAACTGGAGGAGACTACTCTAAGCAAAATAAGTCAGAAAGAGAAACACAATGACCAGATGATTTCACTTTTACATGGAATATGAAGCTATAAAGACAAAGAAACTAAGAAAACCAAAACCAACCCTAGAAATAGAACTATAGAATTGTGACCAGAGGTTCAGATTAAGGAGCACATAAAAGAAGGTAACAAAGGACTATGGTATAGGATAGGGGTGCTCTGAAGATGGGCATTACATAGTAATGTATCTGAAAAAGTATGAGCCTATACCCCTAAAAGTTACAGTGTTGTAAATCAACATTACTTCATTAAATACAAATAAATAACAATACAAAGGAAACACATTTTTAAATATACAGTTTTCCTAAAGCAAAGTATTCTGTCTGTATTTTGTGACAAAATTGTGGCAATGAGAATCATTTGTTTTCCTTTAAAAATGAAATCAATAGGCAGACATAGGTAAAATATGTGAGAAAAGCACTAAAATGAAGAGGAACATAGAAAGTGAGAATTTCCTTTCATTTGAGGTTACTTTCCGAATAATTATAAATTTTTTTATATTATTCCAAAATAAGGGTTCTACATTTTTCCTCTTTCTCTTTTTATTTTTTTAAATGAACTAATACTCTCTAATGCATTTAGTTGAAATTGGATGTGAAGTTCAATTAAAATGTGTTCCTTATAGTGGAGAATATTATGAAAAGAATCCTAGCATAACACTAAAACCTCAAAGTATCCAAGCAGGGAAGTTAATCACCATCATTACCATTTATACCTTGTTCTTGATAACTGCTGAGTCTTGCAGCAGTAAATTACATAGATGCTATAAAACAGTAAAAGACAACAGTATGTATCAGCAGAAAACCCAAAATACCATTTAAAATTATCAGTCTTAGATTAGAATTAATGATTATTTATGAGAAAATAAAAAAAGTAGATAACGTGAGTTTTATCACAGTAAAAAGACTAAAAAGTCATCTAGTTTTACATTGTGTAGGTGTAGCTTGCTATGCTAGTATTATAATTACTTTAATCATAGTTCATCATTTGTTAGTCAAGAACAATTTATCCAATATTGGCACAGTCCAGACTTCTTTGCTCATACTCTGTTATCCTTTTTTCCTAATTTTTGTTCATTTCACTCTTATTAGCACATCCACTGGAGGATAAGCTAGATGAGGTCTACAAAAAATAACTGGGTTATAGCAAAGGACTAAAGAGTTTAGTTGAATATTGACTAATGATCATAGCATCATATTCATAATACATACAAAGAAATTCAAGTATAAATTATTACAGTGGTATATTTACCCTGAAATTCTCAAACCTTTTTAAAAAGGCAAAAAACTGACAGGAATACTGTTTTATAAGAAATCAGAGGAGATTCCTATTAAAATGATGCCAAGTGTCAAGTCAAGTCAAGTGTCAAGTATGTCATATTATTTCTAGAGTTTAGGGCACACACTTACTTTTAGCACTTCCTTTGATATATATAATTTAAGTAAGATAAATTACATATGCTTAAGTTTATATATAATTTAAGTAAGATAAATTACATATGCTTAAGTTTACACATGTGTACCACCACCAGAAATATGAAAATGAATATATCCACCATTCCAAGATTCGTATGAATTTTTAATCTCCAACTTGTCCATTTCTGCAACAAAAATCATTGGAAATTTTGACATGGATTGAATTAAATATTGCTTTGGAGAAGTACACCATCTTAACAGTATTTAAGTTACAAACAATAAATGCAAGATTCTATTTAGAGCTATATGAATTTCTTTCAGCAATATTTGAGTTTTCAGTGTACAAAGAAGTTTTATGTTTTTTGTTTCAACTTATTCCTATTCTTTCTCAATTGAAATAAAATTTAAATTATAATTTTTTTAATTTTCTTTTTGGATTGTTCATTTCTAGCATTTAGAAATATGTATTCATAGTTAATTACTTTATGCATTTATCTTTTAAGTCACATAGGTGAAAAAGAGTAGCAAGTCAAGACACAACAATGCTAGCTTTTATATTACCTATGTATATCCCTTTGATGGTCTGATGGTATTCTTTATTTCTTCATATAGTATCAAATTACTCTGTATTGTCATTTCATTTTGCTCTGAAGAATTCCCTAGGATTTTTATGGGAAAGGTCTGCTAGCAATGAGATGCCTCCCTTTTTGATCAGCTAGAGATGCTTTAATTTCTTCACATTTGTAGGATACTTTTGCCAGATACAAAACTCATGCCTGACAGTTTTTAACTACATGACTTTAAATATGTCATCCACTAATTCTTCAATCCTATTTATGGCTTTTTCTATCTGTCCTCCCTTCAAACATCCAATTTTTTTAGATATTCCAATTTTTTAGGTATTCACTGGCACGCTTGATGAAACACAGAATTCTTAGACTATATTCCTTTTATTCATCATTTATTTTTCTTTCTGTCATTCAGATTGAATACTCTCAGTTTACTTACTTTCCAGATAGTTGATCCCTTTCTTCTGCCTACTCAAATTTTTTGTTAGTCCCTTCTGTGACTTTTTTATTTGTTATATTATTATAACTCCCGAAATTCTACTTGGTGGCTTCTTTATAATCTCTATTTACTTATTACTCCTCTCTACTCAGTATACTACCACTCTCTATTTCCCTTAGTTTCTTTCCCATGGTTTCCTTTAATTATCAGAGCAAATTTAAACAGTTGGTTTAAAGTATTGCCCAGTAAGAATTCCTCAAGGAACAACTTTTTATCAATTAATGCGTTTTTTGTACATGGTTCATCCTTTTTGTTGTTGTTGTTGTTGCATGCTTCATATTATATTTGCTGTTGTTTGAAACTTGACATTTTGAATATTAATAATTTGGTAACTTTGGAAATAAAACGCCTTGCCTTCCCCTAAGATCTGTCGTCACTTGTCTTTGTTTTGTGGTGTTTCTGAGCTACTTTTATAGCCTCTATTTTTATTATATGTGCCCATGGTGATCCTCGAGTAATATAAAAACGATTTCCTTAAATACTTACAATTAAACATGTAAGGAAACAAAAAATCTCTCCCAGTATTTACAAATTGAATATGTGTTAAAACACTCAGGTTATAGCTGTGTGCTTGTGTGGATCCTGCGAGACAAAGTGGAAACTAGGGTGTTTTCAGGTCATTCCTAAATGTGTAGATCCTTTCCAAATTCCATACACTATGTGAAAGTTTTTCACAGCCAATATCCCTAGTCCCAGATGTCACTGGTCAGTGTAGTTTATCTTTAAATGCTTTCAACAAATGCTGTCCTGGATATCCAAAGCAGATAAAATAAAGGCAAAATTTTCAGAGATCCTTCAGGCAACCACCAGATATTTCATAACACAACAACCACAACTCTAGAGAATAAGATCTACTATTCCCTCTGTATAAAAATGTACTAGGAATACAGGATTTTTGTTTTCAAGTTTCTCCCATCCTCAGGGAGCGAGATGAAAATGTCACAGAGCTAATTACTAAATTTCACTGTTTTTTTTTTTTTTTTCTTTCTTAAGCATTCTCTTGGCTACTGTTAAGTTTTTTACTAGATACCAAAATTCAGAGTTTATATGACAGTGCTTCTCGCATATCCTTTGCTTTTGGAAGCATGGAGTTTTAGAATCTCTTTGTCATGTTCACTGATGTAACTCTGATCATTCCATTTTAAAATATTGAATATTTGAGTCTTCATATTAATATTAATGTTAATATTATAATTAATATATTAGTATTATAATTAAATTAACATTAATGTTAATATTAATACTAACATTAAAATATTAATGTAGTCTTAAAAGTCTACAATAAAATATTTTATTTTTTTTCTTTTGAGTCTTCATGACTTTTACCTTTCTTGCCTTATTTCATGGTTAAGATTCCATTACAATGTATAAAAGTGGTGATAGAAGATACTATTATATAAAATAACAGAGGAAAATATAAGTGATACATTTTTTTAACTGCTGTATCAGGAAAAATTGAATACTACAGCAATAATGTTTAATTATACAAAGAAATGTAGCTATAAATTTGCAGGATTGTGCAACCAAAACTACAGTCCAACTTTAGAACATTTCCATGAACCCAAAAAGATCCCTCAAATTTGTAGTTATTTGCCATTCCCATACATGGCCATAATAACCATTAATCTATATTATGTTTCTATATATCGTCTTTTCTGGGCACATATATCAACTGCTTAGTGGATAAAGAAAAAGTAATATATCCATACAGTGGAAAGTTAGTCAATAAGTAAAGGAAAAAGTACTGATATATTCCATACCACAGATAAACTTCAAAAATGTTATGATGATTTAAAAAACTATATACAAAAGATAACATATGGTATGATCATCAGTTGATATATGTTTGGATTGTTTCCAGTTTCTGATTACTATGAATTATGTTGCTATGAAAATTTACGTGCAAGACCTTGTATTAATGTATGCTTTCAAATTCTGCTGGCTAAAAAGCCTGGAATTACTTGTTTGTATGATTAATTTATGTTTTACCTTTTTAATAAACTGTCAAATTATACTCAAACTGACTGGCACATTTGACATCCCCATAAGGAAATAATGAGAAAACCAGTTTATTCACAATCAGCACAGTATTCTTTAAAGTAGTTATGACATTGTGGTTTTAGTATGCATTTACCTAATAATTAATGATGTTCAGCACTTCTGATGTCCTTATTTGCCATTTTATATTGAAATGTTTATTAAAATCTTTTAATTTTTAGATCTTAAATTTTTAATTGGGTTATTTTCATATTATTGAACTGTAAGAGGTATTTAATTTTTCAAGAAGCATGTTCTTTATCAGATAGACTTGTAAATATTTCTCCAGCTCTCTGGTTTGTTTTTTATTGCCTCATTAACTTTTGAAATGCAAATTTTTAAAATTTTATTGGAGTTCCATTTAACTTTTCTTCATGAACTATAGTTTTGTTGTTAGAACTAAGTTTCTCCAAGAATTTATTTTATTCCATGATTTTACAGTTTTAGCTCTTATATTATGTTCTATAATCTATCTTCAATATTTTTGTGAGTGTGGTGTAAGTATCTCAATTCTTTCCATAAGTGGCTATATAATTTTCTCAGAATAATTTTCCACTAAATAAACTTAACACCTTTCTAATACTACCTTGTCATCATAGGTAAGCATTTTAGCCCTCTTTAAATAATCAAGCACATATGTGTGTGTTTTTTTTTGATGTTCCAAATGCTTAGACTATTATTTTTACTACACCCAGTTTTTAATTGCATTCAGTATTTTATGTTATTTAAGCACAAGGGCACTAGAGAATCCTTCATATTGTCTTCAATCACTTTTATTTAAACAACACAAAATCATTCTAAAGCCTAAGTTACCTCCCTAAATATTTTTCTACAAGTATAATTTTTGTTTATACATTTTTATCATCAAAAGCAATTTATATCATATAAACACTATTCCCTAAATATATAAAATTTTTATACATCCAAAGTATAAATGCCTACAACTATGTACACAGACTTTATCATATTGTATGTTTCCTGATATTATGTTCACTCAAAATTAAATTAATACATTTCAATGCCCCAGTGTTTCTACATAATATTTTTGTGACTTCATAGTGTTTTCTACTGTGGACCTTGTGATATAGTTTTATTACTTTTCTATTATATAATATTTTTCTGGTATCAATGTCTTTATGTTAATTTTTAAAGTAGTCAGATTGTTTTTCTATTTTTCGGATATCTCGTCTGTTTTCTGTTCTATAACCTAGGTATAATTTAATAAAACTTAGAAATTTGAACAGGATGCCTTTGTCCTCATGTTCTTTTATAATTGCTTTACCAATCTTGAGATTCAATTATCATATTTCCTGTATTCAAGCCAAGTTGACCAAGCAACACTTTAAATTGTTCATTGATAATTCAGAAATAATAGAGTATGCATGAGTCAGTTCATACCCATTACGTATATTTTTAAAGTGATCTTCTTTTCTTTTAGGAAATAGTCAGTAAAGTCACTTGCGCTACTATTTCTGTAGCTCTTTTGAAATTCCTACCTACTCTGCGTTTTAAGCTTTAACCCATAGCCACTAGCTGAAATGGATTGGTTATTTTCTACTTTCATAATTTTGTATGAATTATACATTATGTGTAGGATATGTGTGCTTTAGTATATATAATATTTGAATCTTGTATAGCACGTAGAATAATTAAGCAGTATGGATTTGATCTCAATAAATGCCTATAGTTCTAAATGCTCTTTAAGTTTACTTTCATAATTTTTTAAAATATTGTTTATTTTTACATAGAACTTGGGTATAGGTCAGAGGTATGGGGGAGGATTCACCAGAGATAGTGGGGAGCAGAACAGGTATATTTACAGAAATATACTGCTGAGGGGACTAGTGGGTGAAATAGGAGAGGTCTGCTGTGCAATATGTGGGTTAACTCCCTGGCCAGGGATCACACTCAGGCCCATAGTAGCGACAGTGCTGAAACTTAACCCCTAAGTCACAAGGGAGACACAAGTTTACTTTTACAAAAAGAAAAAAAAAAAAGTTTATATATATAAAGCATATTTATGTTAAAAGTAAGTGTATATGTATGATATGTACATGCATACAATTACAGAATGACAGGAAGGACCATCAGATTTTTTATTTTTAATACTGGTTTGTGGGTTTTAGAAAGGTACGGTGGGTCAGTTGTTACTAGATATTTAGAAACACTTCAAAGACATTATTTTTAAGGAGCACTATAAAAGTGTCCACTTAGGAAGATGAAGAAGCAGCTCATCACAATAAAGCTCTGAGAATTGTGCAGAGCCAGGTACTTCTCTATGTGAATAACGATTATATAATTATAACACCCGAATCACTGCATCAAAATTTTCATTTTATGTCAGTGTTTTCACTCTTTCTCTGTTCAGTGCTGGTTGCCTTAGAAGAGAACAGTTATTCTTTGTCAGGTTGAGGGCATTCAAGCGAACCAAAAGGTCAATCTAATTAAAAAAGAGAAAAAACTTCAAACCATGAGGGGAAAAAAGATCTAGCTAAATGCCAAGGAATTTATATTACTGAATGCATGAGGTAAACAGTCAAACAATGAGATGAATACACAAAGGTGTCAAAGAGGAAAAAAATAGAATCTGTGACCTTTAAATTATTATTTTTTTGTAAATTAAATGATATTTACTCCTAGAAAGAGAAACATTGCACATTAGAAACATTTAAAAATATAATTAACTTTATCACAGCTTCATTTTGGAAAGTTTAATTTTTCCTCCAGTGATTCACAAAAATACTTAAATTCATAAAGTATTCAGTAGGTAAATTAAATCAAAATGTAATATCCACTCTGAATGATTTTTTTCAAAGATGCACTTAATATTAATTTATTTTTTAATCTTTGCAAAAGATACCCATCATTTGGACATGCCTCATAAAATATTATTCAAAATAAATTGTTAAAGTTCAGTTAAAGTTTTTCAAAAATAGATTTCTCTGCATTATTAATGGTTTGCAAAACCAATAAAGAATATAGTGATAGTGCTTGTTCCCTTTTTTTCCCAATCAACATGGAGTCTTCAGTGGATATATAGTACAAATTCAGGAGTTCTTTAAAAGTTGAAGTCATCTTCTTACAATAAATTGTTTTACTGATGACACTGCTGTCACCAATTGATTTTAATGCATCTTAACAATTCAGTTAATGTCCTATGGTAGATGTCCCTTCACGATGGTAGCATTCACTAGGGATTATAATGTCAGAGTGCATGGGAAGTGAGAAATTCCTTTATTAGCTATATTGCCAGTTATCATTCTTTTTGTTATATCTACTGACTCGAACATGCAGTATGCTTTATCAATTTTCCATCAGGCATTTTTTGCTTATGTTTTAGTATAATTCCTCAGCAAATACAAATATATTCTTAGTTTTACCAGTCCCTTAAATTTTTCTATAGTCAAATCATTTTTAGTTGAAGAAAGACTAAGGCTGCATTGCCCAAATGCCAGCCTATGCACAATTTCTCAGACAAATATTTTCTACTTCTCCTGTTACTTTCATCTTATATTAATTTCCTAAGCTAATAACATATTTCTCTGCTATACTAGCAATCAAGTTATCACCACTAGCACAACTGGTCAGACCCTAAAAACTAACTATTGAGGGCCTCCCTGGTAGTACAGAGGGTTGAGCACCACACTGTGAAGCATCCGTGGCACAGCAGCACAAGATCCCTGGCCAGGACGGGGACCCACAAAGTGCAGCAGACCAATTCTGCCTTGTCCACTGCTCCCCTCAGCAGTATATTTCAGTCGATCTGCCAATTCTGCTCCCCACTCTTTCTGGTGAATCCTCTCACCTCCTGTGTCTCTGGCCTGTATTCCAGGTCTTATAATGTAAATAAATGATTCTTTAAAAAAAAAAATATCCACTTGCCTTTGAAGGCTCCAGAATCACCTACTACATCTGCTCCTACTTCTCATGTAAATATCTGCCAGCAACTTCACTGCTGCTCTCCCACTCATTTAACAATTGATAGAACCATGGATTTGCTCTGCGCTGCATTTAGAATAAATCCTAAAGGTATTTTTGACAACAAGAAATACAGGGAAGGCTGTTATGCCTCTCAGTGTTTGTGCTTTGTAGGTACTGATTACTTATAAGAACCATCCTTTGCAATGGCATTAATTAACCACAAATTGGCCGCTTATGTATGAAGTGGTTTTTGCTCAGTCCTATCAGTCCACTTTTCATTCTGGATTGGTATTATCAAATTATTAGCATATTTCTGCTAATGAACCCAGATTTAAGACATAGCCAACTGTCATTGTCACTAAAAATAGAAAAGTAATAATAATGTAGCTGACTGTGTGTCTGTATATATTCCTTTTGGTTACTTTCTGCACCATAGATCTTTTGTGAAAATATTTCTGAGAAATTTTACAGAATTTAACAAAACTAAAATCAAAGTATTCAAAAATAATTTGAATAGAAATTTGTTATCCACATTCCTTTATTTTGGAAGTGAACTATCTTTGAAAACATGAAGATGAAAAATTTTCAAAGATAGAACCATGTCTATAAAATATTATATGTTAGCTAATATAAACATGGAATACATTATAAACTGACTATATGCCAGTAAAATTCTCATATATAGAATATTTTCTTTTAAGGGAAATGTATTGATACTCACTTGTCACTCGAAGTCCTTTTAGACAGCTTCTAGCACCTCTTCTTTGTTGTGAAACTACTGAGAGATTTAGATTTCTTTTCTGAACAGGATTAAGTCAGTGTAGACCTCAAAAACAAGCAGAATAACAAGGAGGCAGACTCCCAGTAGATCTTATTTGTGGTATAGTAGAATGATTTTTTTTTTTCTTTGCACCAGAGGACCTGTCCTTAGGTAGTGATTTTCTATAAATCTTTATTGATGGTCTAAGGATTGACTATGACTTGTGAACAGTAAAACTGTCCTAGAGAATTAAAAGGCCTGATGACTTGGAACATAATGTTACTCTTATCTCCCATTCTGTGGCATGTCTTATGATCATTCCTTGTAGAAATTCTCACTAAATATATGGTATTATTCCCTGACTACAAGTCAAAATACAAATAAAGACGTGCACCCACATTAAAGTCAGAATATATTTTCATAGGTTTTAATTTTTGTAAAATTCTCAAAAACAAAGTGCTAACACAAGAATTAAGTCAGTGCAAAATATCAACTTTTTTTAAAGATGCTCTCTCATCTTTTATTTCCAATACCACATACACATTGAGTAATAAAGTTCTGTATATTTTATGTGAAATAGTGTTTTCATATTCCATAAATAGATTTAATGTTGTCAAGTTCCAGATTTAATGATTCTTAGAAAGTTGACTGATGTTGTATTACAGTAAGCAGAGGCTAAATGAGATACTGAGAATACTTAGAATTTATTCTTCTTTAAAAGTGAAAGAAAAAAAAAAAACACTAACACTTAGCTTCTGGAAGACAGAGAAAACCAAATTATAACTGATTTAATTAATGATATTAGGAATTGGGGCTTCTCTTGTGTGCAAGGGGTTAAGGTCAGCACAATGAATCCATCCACAGCCAGTGCAGCAGATCCCCAGCCAGGGAGGGAACCTTCATGGTGTAGCAGACCTCTCCTGCCTCACCGGCTGCTCCCCTCAGCAGTATATTTCAGTCAGTCTGCCTGTTCTGTTTCCCACTCTGCCTCTGGTGAATCCTCTCACTCCCCCATACCTCTGGCCTTTACCCCAGATCTTGCATGCATAAATAAATAAACCTTTTTTAAAAATGATATTAGGAATACATGTTTTAGATATTAGATAAAATTGCCTCTTGGATACAGACCCTCAGTCATAGACAAAGTTGAAAATGCACTTCTAAAGATACCTCTTTGATGCTTTTATTCTAAATTTTGATGTTATCATACTTTCCCCCCAATATACATATTCTTCCTTTACATGTATTCATAACTTTGATAGGTTTCAACCTAAATCTTTTCCTATCTGGCCTTGGTACTCTTCTGCCTGCTAAGAAAGTTATCTCTTACTATGATTGCCACTTGCTCTATGATTATGTTTTAATTCATACATTTATTATACTGATGGTCTTCTCAATACCTTATAACCACCCTACATATTTCATTCTCTGTCTGAATTTATGCACTATGAATATCTGATATCATGCTTTCTTATACCAGGAAATTACTTGTAATCTGAAAGCAGAAAAGAATAACAAATATTTCCTCTTTCTATTAGTTCTGTTTCATATACAAGATTAAGATATTTAACTCTACATATTTATTATTTATGAAAACATTCTTTTATATCAATAGGAAGCTACCAGATGACATTTTATTATTTTAAGAAGAGTTACACTTCTGTATTTTCTGACAGTACTTTGCTTAAAAAAAAAAAAAAAAGCATCACCCCCCCCAAGGAATTCAAAGTATTTGTTTCACTTGATATGATAGTTTCTCTTTGCTATATCTCCACATTAAATTCCCTTAAATTCCATCACACTATAAACTCTGTCTACAAAACATTTGTCACACAATGAGAATAAGTATTTTACATTAATATCGAAGACCTTTTATAATAGAAGAATTAAAATACAATAGGATTGAGGATACTTGTAGGGGTGGCAATTTTCTAGCAGTGCAACAGAAACATTTATTCCACATAATTTATTAAACCAATCATAGTTTGTAGCACTATATTCTCCAGTTTCTAGAATGGTATATCTAACTTTTTTTTCTCAAATTCTATTTCTCGTACTGTAGAAATATTTGGGAAATGCTTTAATAGATGACAAAGAATTGCCAGGACCTCTATTTCTTTGCATTTTTAATTAATTTGCCATATTTGCTTATTTTTCTTATCACAAATTCAATTAATGGTAATGGCCAATCTTTGACTTTACTTGTTCTCACTAACAGTGAATCATACTTGCCTTTTTGAGAAATAGCATTCTAAACATGCAAATGCTACAAAATAGAAGCCCGACTCTATGGGAGTTTGGTAGATCCATATATTCATTCATTAATATGTGCCCCCACTTCTAAATCCACTCTTGAGCTGTTCATAAGTCATAGGGAATAGGTCTGATTATGACTGCTACAAGTAGAGAAATAACATAGTGTCTTAGGTTGACCTGTAAATCAGATTCTTAAATGTACTGACAAGTATATCTGTAGGGCAGCAAATATACTATACATCAAAACTTCCAACTATTGTTTCACTTAGTATAAGATTATACTATACAATAAAACTTCCAAGTATTGTTTCACTTAGTATAAGCTTATAATTATTGAAAAGTAATATCCCTTTACAGAATACACTGAGTGTTACATTCTCTTTCTGAATTTCCCTGGAGTGGTATGAATGATGTGCAATTTTGAATTCTATACAAGAAACTTACTTTAATGATGTTAAGATTTAAGTATCACTCATAAATACCCGATGGCTACAGAAAAAAATTAAAGTACACATAAGTATTTTTAGACAAAGATTTGGGATGACATATGCAAAGTATATCATTTTAAATGTGTTTTTCTAAGTATGTTTTAAGAAAATGAAGAAATTGAAAATCTCCATAGAATTCATACTTTTATGAATTTACTTAGCTTTAAAAATGTGGTGCTGGGAATGGACTTACAAAATTTTATTGTATGGATATATTTTGCTTTGTTTTATGGATATTTTATTGTATGGATATAATTTGCTTTGTTGTTAAAAGATACTTTTAAAAGTTTAACAAAAAACTTACCTATAAAAAATCAGTATAATAAGAAAACAAAGCAATACATTTCCTAATGGCATTGAATATATTAAAAAATTGAGATAATAGTATCATTATTGTTAATTAATAAGCTTATATTACTCTAGACTTACACAAAGAATAATCTAAAATTTTCATACTATTCTATTGAATTAGTGAAGTAAATCATCTAAAATGCTTCTGAAATATGACATAATGAACTAAGTTATTACTACCAAATTTCTAAGACAGTCATTATAGCCAATAGTAGAATCATCTAAACTCTTATAGAGTAATGAATTATTTTTACACAAACTAAGGAACATTTAAATTAATTTGATTCATGGGAAACACTAGTCCCTTAAATTTCGTATTATACATTCTATTAACTTAAAAGAATTATTTTTAAATTAAATTCTAATTGTACGCATTTCTATAAAGTGATAGGAAAATGTTAGAGGAAGCTAATAAATCATATATTCAGAAATGGATATTTATAGATAAGGCATACAAAAGTAAACAATTGTTCTTAAGATCATAAGACATTCAAGAGATTTTTATAAGTGATGATTAATTAACATAACTGGCAAGTTCCAACTTCTCTGTTGCAAACAAGCAGCTTGCATTTTGAATTAGAGATGTGGGTACAGAAATGACAGTTTTGACTGTGAAAACCTGCTAATGAAAGCTGCTACTTCACAATCAATGCATAGAAACTGAATAACTACTGCACTGAATTGATATTTTTATACCACATAACTTCATAAACATACCAAAAAATATAATTCATAGCTTCTTATCTAATACTGAATGAAGAAAATAAATGAACAAGATAACAGAATTCTTTTAGTGAATATACATTAGAAACATGAATATGGATATTTTTATGATACAAATATAAGGTCCATAAAGATTTTTGCTAGAAATGGCCAACAGGCATATGAAAATATTTTCAATATCCCTAATAATCAGGGAAATGCAAATTAAAACCACCATGAAATACCACCTGACTCTAGTAAGAATAGCACATATTAAAAAAAAAAAAAAAAAAAACTAGCAACTACAAACACTGGCGAGGATGTGATGAAAAAGGAACTGTCCTACACTGCTGGTGGGAATCCAAACTGGTTCAACCTCTATAGAAAGGTGTGTGGAGGTTCTTTAATCTACTAAAAATGGAGCTACCATATGACCCAGCAATCCCAGTTGTAGGGATATACCCAAAGGATACAAAAACATTAATTCAGAAGAACACATGCACTCTTATGTTAATCACAACATTATTAATAATAGGTAAGATTTGGAATCAACTCAAATGCCCAAAAATAAATGACTGGATCAAGAAGATGTGGTATATATATACAATGAAATATATTCAATCTAAAAAGATAAACTAGAGTCATTTGTAGAAACATGGATGGAGCTTGAAGGGATTATTCTCAGTGAAATAAGTCAGAAGGAAAAATACCAGATGGTCTCACTTCTAGGAGGACTATAAGAGATCAACAGAAAAAAAAAACAGTAATAACATCAACAACAACAACAAAAAAACAAAACAAAAATAAGCAGACAACTACAAAACAGACACCCTGCAGAGAAGAGGGAGAGATTGAGATCAAGGCAGGGATGGGAAGAACACAAGGGATCATGGTGATAGTGCACAGGTGAATTGGTGGTTAATGGTGGTGAATGGGGACTACACCGAGAAAAGAAAGCAAACATTGTATGAAAAAATACAATAACAAAAAGATTTCTGCTAGGAATATAGAGTTAATCAATATAATATTATTATTAAAAATAATCCTTTACTAGATTAAATATATAGATAAACATCATACATAGAAATGTTTGCACCAAATTTCAAGTAGGTTGAAAATGCATAATACATCTATGGGAGTACTAGAAAAACTGCCCACAGAAATTAACTAGTAGGGAAGACCCATACAACCTAAAGGAGGTTCCTTGCTTTGTACCCCAAAGGATCATCTTTGCTCCCCAGTTGATTACTGTACACAGAAAGTTCTTTGGTGTGGGGAAAACTACAACACTTATTGACATCATATGTCAGACTATGCCAGATGGCACAGAGACTCATGAGTGTTAACAAGAGGTGGGTCCAGAGAGAAGCTTGAAAACTGTCGTTGAGGTGGGTTACTGTTATAAACTGCCAAGGACAGTGCAAGAGGCCTCATTTTCCTCCCTCATTCCTCAAACTGTTACTGAACTTGTTCAACTCACAGAAAACATACAGAGACAGCAGAGGCTCAAGTCCTGAGATCCAAAAAAGAGGATTACTCATGGTGTCTCTTAAGCCTACACTCCCTTCATCCCCCACCACCACTGAAACCAGCAGCCTTCTAAAAAGGCTTCTCTAAAGCCTTCCAAACCCCCTGATTCAGCAGCTGCAAGAATAGGTCTCAAAACTACAGAACCCTGGAAGGCCAATATTCCAAATCATATGAAGAAACACATCACCTGCCGAAAGGTAAAAGCACTTCAAATGTCTGAGGGACTTTATGGCTAATATCCTTTTTATATGTCATTATTTTTGCATTGATTATTCCAAAAAATTTCCCAGCACTATTCTAAAAACTAAAAATTCATCTTATTATACTAGCATTAGAATTATTCTTCACAAAATTTATGGTATTACCAGGTTTAACAACTTTTATGTCTGACACTATACTTGATTATAAGGATCAAAATACATCCTGGATGATCATATCAAAACTTTTTCTCATTCATCTTCTGAAATGGCATTCTCCATTTATATCCTCTGCATACATGCACTCTGGGCAGTGAAGAGAAAGCATTTGATAAGCTTCAACATCCATCGATGACAAAAACTTCAAAAATTGGGGATAGAAGGAACATATTTAAATATAGTAAAAGCCATGTATAACCAATCCAGAGCAAAGATTCATACTAAATAGAGAAAAACTGAAAGAACTTCCTCTAATGTCTGGTCCAAGACAAGGATGTCCACTTTTACATTTCTACTCAACATAATATTGGAAATCCTAGATAAGGAAATTAGGCAAAGAAAGGTACAGAAAGAATTCAAATTGAAAAGAAATAAAATTATCACCAATTGTATATGGCATGATAAAATACACAGAAAACCTTAAAGACTCCACAAAAAAAATTAATTTAAAAGTTAACCAGTTGTCTTCTTATATGCAAACAATGAGCTAGAAAGGGAAGAAACCAAGAAAACAATTCCATTTACAATTGTATCATAAAGAATTAAATACTGAGGAGTAAATTTAGCAAAGAAGGTGAAATTAATGGAAACTGTAAGACACAATTACAAGGACTAGAAGACACCAAAAAAAAAGGGGGGGGGAAGGGGATATCATCCCTGTTCTTTGTTCTTGTATTGGAAGAATTAACAATTTAAAAACTGCCATTTTATGCAAAGCAACAGAAATTCAATGCAATCCCTATCAAAGTTTCAATATCATTTTCAAAGAAATAGTGAAAACATTACTGAAATTTATCTGAAACTACAAAAGACCATGAATAATAAAAGAAATCTTAATAAAAAGAAAAACTGAGGTATCACAACCCTAGATGTCAAAGCATACTACAAAGCTATATTAATCAAAATGGTATGGTAGCCTAATTTAGAAAGAAGATCTATAGACTTATGTAGACAGTTAATTTATATGACAAAGGAGACAAGACTATACACTGGAGAAAAACTGGACAGTCACAAGCAAAACAGTGAAACTACACCACTATCTCACAAAATATAAAAAGTTAAAACTTATTAAATACTTTCTAGAAAACATAAAACCATAAAATACATAGAATAAAACAGGAAAAGAACTATGAAACATTGGTCTCAGTGATGTATTTAGGTATTTTACTCCTACAGCAAAGGATGAGAAAGTAAAATAAACAATTGGGATTACAGCAAACAAAAATTTCAGCACAGTGAAACTATCATTAAAACAAAATTTTATCTTAATGAACGGGAAAAAACATTTGTAAAATATATACCTGACAAGGGACTGATATCTAAGATCTACAAAGAACACACAAAACTAACAACAAAAACTAAAAATCCAGTCAAAATAGGCAGAAGACCTAAGTATAAATTTTTTCTGAAGTTATACAGTTGGCCAATAGGTACAAAAGAAAGTATTCACCATAACTTATCATTATGTAAATGCTAATGAAATGAGATACCACCTCACTCCTGTAAAAATGGCCCATATCCAAAATATTAAAAATAGATCTACCATATAATCCAGTAATTCCAGCTAGGTATCTAGCTGAGGAATACAAAACTTATGTTTGATGGGATGTATGCACACCTAAGTTCATTGCAGCATTATTGACTATATACCCCAATTTTGGAAATAATCTAAGCCCAGGGAGAGGTTTAAGAATATATATATGGTTATGTATAATACAATACTACTAATTTGTTAAAACAAAGTAAGTCAAAAATTAAATCTTGCCACTTGGAACAACATGGACAGAACTGGAGGAGATTAAACTAAATGAAACAAATCAGAACAAGAAAAACAAATACAGGATGGTTTCATTACTATGCAGAATATACAGAAATATAACAAAGAGTCAAATAAAACCAAAAACAAACCCTGGAAGTTTGATTATAAAACTGAGACTATCAAAGTGGGATCAGGAGGGTGGATCTGAGCAAAGTTCAGAGGAAGCACAAAGGACTATGGGAGAGGAATATGGGGTCTTAGTGGTGGATGTGGTAGGGTAACATACATCTTAAGAGGTGGGATCCTATATTTTTTAATCACATTCAGTGTTGTAAACCAATGTTACTTTAATTAAAAAATATTAATGGATCTCAAGATTAAAAAACTGTGATCTTCAAAATATCTCACAGATTAAGGGGACTAAGAGGACAGGATTATGAAGTGAATCATGATATTTGGTATTGAATTTTCATCAGAATAAGTGTATTAGTGAAAAAACTTGTGAAATATAAGTCTATAGTAAGTTAATAGTATTGTACCAATGTTTTTTTCTTAGTTTTGATAAATGTACAGATTTTATGAGTTAACATTATAATGTTAACTGGATGCAGAGCATATGGAAATTCTGTAGTCTTGGCTACTCTTTGGTAATCCTAAAATACTTTAAAATAAAAAGTAAATTAGATAGAACAAAATAAATATTTCTCTTTAATCACTAAATGTAGCCTGGGGCTCAACTCAGAAGTCTTTTGTTTTCTGCCTTCCTTAGTTTACATTGTTTCAATTTTTCTAGACTATAACTTCATTTGACAAACCTTTCCTTTAAGTAACTTTAAAAGACCTCTGATTTTTAAAAATTGACTGGCAAAGTTCAAAGAAACTTATTCCCTGATCATTTCTTTATGCTGCCAATGTCACTCACATCCAAGATCTTTGACCTACAATTCTTCTAACTAAATTTCTACCATGTTGACTGTCATTCAAGAAAACATAAATATTATCCTCTGGGAATAGTATGTGCTGTATGGAGAGAGTCACTATCTTTCAAGTAATTCAGCTTGCTTTAAATTCACTTTATATGCATATATGGAAAAGGTCTGAAATTTAGGTTGAGATAATATACTTATTTTGATATCAATATTCCTTATGACCCCATAATTCATTTATTTATTGTGTAGAGAATTACGAACAACACAGTAGAGCTAAAATAATAAAAGTGGCCATCCTATTCTCAAATAGTCACAGAATTAGACTAACCAAGAGTAACCCTACAACTTTATGCCATGAATCTATATATTCTGGCACCAACAACAGCTTTGCAGTAATTGCATCAAATGATGCTTTTAAGTGCTAATAATTTTTAGTACTTATTGATGCTAGTCATCTTTGATTAATTCCTAGGACTTTGATGAGAACAAGAATAACTGTTGTTTTTCATTCCCGCATAATCCCATCCCAAAATGTTCACTTACAGCTTCAATTTACACAAAAAGTTAACAAGGAAATGAAATGGCACTAGAGATTTATCCAGAATAGTTGTTTTTATCCTGTTCTATTGGAAACTTCTTCATAATGTATCATTATATAAAAGTGAGGTAGAAGCCCTTCTCTAGATTAGAGTCAGTGGTAGGTTAAAGAGAGATGACTATAACTCAGAACAGAAGAATAAAGATAGGTATGAGGAAGATGAATAATAAATGCTCAAGTCAGTAGGATGGTACAGATTAGTTCGTTTTTTTTAAAAAGAGGTTAAAAAGAAAGTATTGTGCAAAACTATGTAGCAATCAGACATCAAGAAATAGTCCCAAACTGGAGATCAATTTGGTAAGATAAAGTTTTGGACGTACAAAAGAATCAGATACAGCACACAAGAGATTAGAGGACTTTTGTCTCGAGGAAAACCTGACCTCAAACTCATATAAAATTTTCATTAGATCCTGCTGAAATAAAATCACAGAGTATGTCTAATCAGTGTAAGGTCTGTCCAGACTGCTGATTTGAAATAACTTTTTTTTCCAAACAAGTATTCTGAAATATTTAAAGTTAAATTCATTATATTCATTCACAAAATATAATCTGTCAGCATTTTTAGCTTTTTTGTTTATCTTTGGTAAAACCACCAAAAATATACTAATCTTCTGTATTTAAATTTGCACAATTATTTTATTCCTTATACCCTTCCATGGTACATAGACAAGCACATCTATCTACAAATAACTTTGGCATTCATACCCTTCTCTTTGGTAGTGCTTTAGTTTTACCTCATAACTTTTCAAAGGATTAAATTTACTTTATTAATCATATTTTCTATATTTAATGTATTTCCTCAAGATTGGCATGATAACAAAATCCATAGCCTAATAATCCTTGACTGCTTACATAATAAGTTGAAACTTTTAAAGTGAAATAATAGATTTTCCCTCCCCAGGGTGAAATATATATTCAATAAAATCTGTCTGCTTATAAAATCCTTGTAGATCTAAATCAGATCACTTAATTTTCCCAACACACTACACATTTCCCCACTATCAACACAAATACTGACACAGTATTGCTCTAAGTATTTCTCTTTGCCCAACCTCTAACTGTGAAAACTCTAACCATCCTTTACAATTCAGTTTAAATACCACAATGATTATCAATCACTTAAATATATCTCCTATTAATATTTTCTCACATTCTGTGCTAAATACATGATATTTTCATCCTTACATGATTTTAATTATATTAACTTTCTTCATTAATTTGTCAATGGTTGAGTTAAGAAGTCATCTGAGTTCAGTTTTGTATAACAACACCTATCTTGATTGAATAATTATTTAAAAAATTCAGTTGAGCAATTTTAAAGGATATTACACCATAAGAAAAACAGAGTAATGACTATAAAAAAAAAAACCCTAAGTATATCATCCCCTAAAATATGTGTAATTTACTAAACTAATTGTTAATAAATAAAGCAACTAATTTTGAGCATCTGGCACTGAAAAAAAAATATGTACCACTTTGTTGTTCAAAATGGTGCTTCCTCTTGGACTGTACAAAAATATCCACATTTGACTATCAGTAACAGTTATAAAATATCATTACCTAGTATATATCATAAGTTATCTAGACATAGCAGCTTTTAACATATTCCCTAAATTAATCATGTGTTTCCATATATTTTCATATAAATGTGCCAAAGTAATCAGGACAGGAGAAATATAAATAATTTAAGTCACTTGAAGGCTTTTATTGCAAGATTATTATTTTCACCAAAGAGGATTTCCTATTTAGGAGATCCAAACTAACTCTACCATCGTCAAGAAATCACAGTTGAATGGTGTCAACTAAATCATCAGACACATTCCCATATGTTAGACTTAACAATGTTTTTGCCATCTGACTCACCCTGTGTTTGTTGGGTTAGATTGCCCATGGTAGGAGGAAAGTTTAATTTCACCCTAATATAAATACAATCCCGAAAATACCAAGGGATAATTTTTCAAGAAAAAAAACAGGAACAAAACAGCAGCCTAATAAGATAGGAGGGAAGCATTATCTGAAAACCTGTATCTCCAGGATATTAAAACTACATGGGACATCATTTCAAATTCTATTGCTTATATTGATAATCAAAGACTTCCAGCATCTCAACATCTATCATCCATTCATCTATCTATCTATCTACTCCTAATAGAAAGGAGATAAAACTGTTCCTTTAGTTACTGTGGCACATGCAATCCTGCCAAGCACATACTTCATTTATTTCACTGTATCACCCAACCTTCCTAAAAAAATGTGAAGACTTACAAATAACTTTAATAAGTGGACCATCATTAATACATATACAATCTAATAGTATAATTGATATGTTTCTGATTTCTTCTCAGTGATTAAGGATGAGACAAAGGTGATGAAGATCATTCAATCAACCATTGTATGAAATACTGGAAAGATTATTGGGAACCAAAGTGGTTTCTGTATCTGTAGAAAATGAACAGTTAGTTGTGTTCAGCTGCTGTTCAATGTTTATTACTGCAGAATAACCCAGCCTCTCAGCTTGATACAGAGAATTCTGAATTTTATACAGTAGAGCAACTGAACAGGTACTGTTCAAAATTGTGTTGTTCACAGATAGTTAATCAACATTTTGGAAAAAAAATAGAGAAAAAGAGCACATGAAGAATTTTTATTTTTTAAAATTTTTAAAAGATTTATGCATACAAGAACTGGGGTACAGGCCAGAGGTGTGGGGGGGTAAGAGGATTCACTAGAGACAGAGTCAGGAACAGAACAGGCAGATCAACAGAAATACGCTGCCAAGGGCAGCAGCAGGCAAGGCAGGGGAGGTCTGCCGCACCATGTGGGTCACTTTTTTGGCCGGCAGCAGGGATTGAACTTGTGCTGCAGTGACTGTGGTCCGCCTCATAGTGTGTTGCTTAACCCACTGCATCACCAGGAAGGCCCACATGAAAAATTTTTATATAAGGATTCTTTCTACTTTATACTGTATGCACATTTGTATCACATATGCAATGACTCTAAGTCCTAGGAATTAAATATTATATCTACATCTATGCTTGAATCTATATGTGAACCTCTTCAATCATAACAATTAAATCTGAAAGCCTGAGCTTGAGTCTAAGAACATGAGAATCTAGGTTCCTCAAAGTTTACATGACTATAGTTCAGATGTTTAAGAATCTCTGCTATAAGGGGTAAAGTTATAGGATTTTGTTCATGTTTGTTTTCAGATAAATATACCCATGCCATGTCAAAATTTCAGGAATAATTTTTACAGTATTTTATAAAAAATAACATTATTATTAGGTATAAATATCAATGACAATTTTTAAAATGTCACTTTTAAAAGATGTTTAAAATGGTCTGAATCTAGTCAATGTACAAATCAGTAGAAAGAATACAGATTTTAAATTTAAAAAATGTTTTAATATGAGTCCTTCCCTTACTTCCTTCGTGGCTTCCATGCTTAACAAATTTGAATAATCTTACATAAAATTCAGGGTCCCAATTGGTATTATGACTCAAGAATACATTTCATACTTGTTTGTCAATATTGGAACTTCCAAAGTTGGAGGCTTATTCATTTGGTTAATAATATGCATCGTGCATGAGCTTCACATATACTTTAAGAAATGCTGTTTCTGTTTTTTTTTTTTTTCTTTATCAAGAACTTATTTCCTTTCAGCGGTACCTCCATATTCACTTCAGAACTCTATCTTAAGAACAGTCTTTGAGAAAATAACTAGTGGGACAAGTGACCACTAGACTCCTGGACAACAAAGATTAAAATGCCACTGAAGCAGATAAATGAGAGAAGGAAGCAGCATTCTATCTATTCTTTTTTAAAATTACATTTATAGAAGTTTGACCTATGAAGAAAGTGTTCTTCAGGTGATTTGAGCATCTTTGGTATCATTCATTTTCATTAATCTCTTGAGTCTTCTTTGGCAAACCTCCATTCATTTGAGACCCATATGAAATGCCAAACACAGAAACTAAGTTGAATTTGAAAATCACACTGCCAGAGCATGCTTTCACTAAAATTGGTGGGGGATGGTCAATATAACACCAATTAGTGTTAATAATATGATAAAAGCAAAGGAATATGAAACCGATGCTTTTCTAGAGATGTCAATAACATACTACAAGAGAAGAGAAAACTGATAATGATATTCATCAACTAAAGGAGTATGGTCCCAAATATATTTCCTTTATTTTTTTTCATGATCTAACAAAATAATAAAGGAAAGTATTAATGAGAGGAAAAGGGGACAAAATACAAAGGTTGGAAGAAAAATTTTCTTTTGATTGCTCTAGATCTTTAATGTCATTATCATCAGATAACACACTCCCCAAAATCTTGTAAAGAGTCAAACCATTTGCTCCTTTTACAGCAGATACAAAAATATTTGGAAGAATAAATGAGTAACTAAGTCTGACTATGTCAGTCTTAATAAGCCCAACCAGTAATTATCTGTCCCCAAATCTCTGGTAGTGCTTAAATCTACAGGTTGAATTAAATTTGACAGAATTTAGAAACAACTTTGTAAAATAATGTTCCTAGAATAGGAATATTTATGAAAAGTTATTTGAAAAATACAGCCAAAATAACAATTAGTATAAAACCCATAAGGTTTTAACAAAAAATTCTCACATTCGCACACATACTATTGCAAATTTAGTAAAGGAATACAAACACTACAGGAAATTTTAAGAAAATAAGTAGTTATTCAAGTATTTGACAATGTATAAAGTATTATTTACTAGTATGTTTTAATGCTTTGAAAAAATAACCACACCCATTACAGGGTATGATATAAAAATAGTACTGCAGTTAATTAATATTATTTTTTAATTGAGTTAACATTGGTTTACAACACTGTATACAGTCCAGACATAGATGCATGCCTCTTCAGATGTCTATCACCAGTTCACACTTCTTCAGATGTATATTACTGTACCACACACACCACCAAGGCATTCATGTCTATGTAATATACCAGGTGGTTTCAAGAGTGGTAGAGAAGATTGAAGAGATATGTGTAGAGGAATTGTAGATGGTAATAATTTTGTTTTTCTAGTGTGCATTTCTTCACACTATTAATGACACAGGTTAAAAAAGCATTAATAGTGATAATATATTTAGGCTGTTTCATATGTATTCATAGGAAACTTCTTTAAGAAATTTAACAGTAGCTTTTTGAGGCAGTCAAGTGATTAAAGAGCCTAATGAGGAAAAGAATCAATGGCCCAGAAGAACTGAAATTAGAATTAAGAATTAATTGATTTTAAAAAATCAGATTCAAAGGGAATATTAAATGCAGTTTCTCTAGAATCATTAAGCTTATAGTAATAAAATGAGTGGGTATTACTTCTAAAGTGGAATATTTTGATTAGAAAAGTTTCAACTTTTAAGAGGTTGGTTTTGAAGAAAGTTTCTCTGAAAGACATCAATAACATCTTCCTTCATTAGTGAAAATAACATAAAGCCAATGAGGGGAAGCACTATCACTAGAAGAAAAGCAAACTCAGGATTTGATATAATCACTGTTTTCATTTTTTAAAAGTATGTATATTGTCATGTGTTATAGGCACAGATATGTTCTAATTATAAATATGAAATGATTAATTTAGCATTTCAGCCTCTCTTCCAATCTTGTCTTTGCTTTGACATGTAAATTAGATTTTCATATTTTGTTTTTGCAGTAAGAATCAGCTACATCTAAAATATTGCTATAAAATACAGAGCAAAGATATTCTGCAAAATACTTTTAAATTATTTCCTACTGAAAATAAAATCTTGTCATTGTGTGATAAACCTGAGAATATTCACAACTAATGTTTCTGGGAAATTAGTCATCTATTTTAACTTTCTTTATTGTTTATGAAGTGTCTTAGATGAGCAGATGTGTTTATATAATTTGGTTTGATAATTTACAGAAAATACAGAACTACATACAAGGGCCAAAAATAACAGGTGCTGCATAGAAAGACTCTGAGGAAGTTTTATTGAATTTCATAAACTCATCATTTAAAAGCCAAGAATATCTGATAGGATAAAACCATAGGTATTAATGAGCACTAAGAAGCTTATAAGCATACATTTAAAAGGGATAGAAAATCTGTTTAGATAGAATTATATCTTTACGTGATTTCTTATTGAATATTATATATAAATTATATATCAATACATAATATATTACATATTTAATTAAATCTATTGTCTGTACAATAGACTGAGTACATGATTGATTAAATTTTATGAAAATTAGTATCTTAAGATAACGCAAGGAAGTCAATATAAGAATAACTCATAAAAATTAAATACAAGTTTAAAATACAAAGTTTATACTTCATTTCAGTATACTTAGGTTGCATAAACCTGGTGGTCATCCAGAGTATAACTCAAGGTTACTATTTCTTTGAAAACCTTGTCTGAACTCAAACATATCTCTCATCTTTCCAACAATAATAAAACTAGCCATAATATAGCTGAAAATGGTTAAGTTTAGAATATTAATTTTAAGTGGTGGGTATGCAAGTTTTTTTATAAGTGTTATATAATATGCTACTAGCAAAAAAAAAATATATATATATAAATGCATATTGCTATGCTATGAAATCTTTCCTAGAGATAAAAACAGAACTGTATGATACTGGTTTGTCTCATACCAATCATTATGGTCACTGGTTATCAACATAATAGGTCAATTTTCACTGAATCAAGATCCTAAATAAAGTACTAGTACTATCACCACCATATTATATTGGTAAGAATGATTAAGATGATTTCAGACGTAATTTTGGAGAAAAGAAAGATGTCAAAGACCTGAAGCAACAAAATAACTTAGTAAAATTTTGGCAAAAAAATTCTGAAAAGTATGTATATTGTTGATTGAGACTAGAATTAATTCTTATACAGTCTGCTTAACCCACTGCGCCACCAGGGAGGCCCCCTTATACAGTCTGAATTCAAGGGTATGTTTATAATGTCTCACTTCTAACATTCCTATCTTCAGTAGTTCATTGTAAAACTTTCCCTTTAAAGAACAAGAAGAGACTTTTTACTGCTCCTACAATAATCATCCTATACCTTCCTTTATTACATACAACTCTTAAGCCAATAAAATATGTATTTTGTAATTATTCAGAAGATTTTTTTTTAAATTACACTTCCTATATTTCAAATCTTGATGCACCACACAGTAGCAGCATAACTTTGGAAAAGACAATTAATCTCCCTAAATCTTGATTTCTACTTTTGAAAATTGAAAGTATTTTAGCTTTATTTCTTGGTGTTTTGCTTTAAGTGAGATAACACAAAGAGTTTCTCAACATTAGCTGTTGTTATTTTTGGGGTATTGTTGATAATAATTTACTCATTTCTCTAAATATCAAAGTTTATTGTTCCAAGAGTCACTAGGTGTAGAATATTTATTGTGTCATGACAAGATTATAACTTTATTCAAAGTAGTGACTGCACTTTATATTTCATTTCAACTGTTAGAAACAGTCCATCCACTGTGAAAATAGAAGACACATGTCATTTTACTACTTATTGATATAATTGTGACTATGGTAATAGTGCTTCAAATTGCAACTACAGTTTTTAAACTAAAACATACTTTTTTAAAAGCTAAAAACTTAGAATGTTTTATCTTATTTAATTCCCATAAAACTGGGCCTCCCTGGTGGTGCAAGGTATTAAGCACAGCACTATGGACCTTCCACAGCCACTGAAGTGCAAGTTCTATCCCAGGCCAGGGAGATGACCCACATGGTGGGCAGACCTCTCCTGCCTTGCTCATAATTCCCTCATCAGTATATTTCAGTCCATCTGCCTGTTCTACTCCCCACTCTGTTTCTGGTGAATCCTCTCACCCCCTGCCTCTGGTCTGTACTCCAGCTCTTGTATGCATAAGAACATAAATTAAAAAAAAATAATTCCCATAAAATTTAATATAGGTCACATAGACAGTGTATTGAAACTAACATAGAAATATAAATTTCTGTCATTCCAAAACCAAAGCATCACCTACACAGATATTAGAAAGTAGGCTTAGGTAAGAAAATATCCTTTCTATTAGAAAAATTATATACATTTAACTTCAACTACAGTGATTTTAGAGCACCCTAGTCATGTCTTACAACTTGAATGCCATCAGTAAGATGCTAAATGGTGTTTTAAGTAAAAAGAAAGTATGAAGATTTTCAAAATTTAATGTCAGAAAAGAGTCTTTCTTTGAAAGATATTTAGAACAGAAAAAAGAAACAAGTTAAAAATATAGGATTGATTCTAAATATAATTGATATTAAAGGTTGTTTACAAAAGAATACAATATTGTGTTTGTCTCCATGCCTTAGTAAAACCACTTAATGATTAAAAGTATTATGATAGGAATAAAGGACAGACTTCGTGTTTTTTTTTTTTTTAAAGATTTATTTATTTATGCATACAAGCACTGGGGCACAGACCAGATGTGTCGGAGGGCGAGAGGATTCACCACAGAGAGCGGGG
>JAGFMF010012000.1:5160119-5204791 GCA_019455555.1 Galemys pyrenaicus
CCCTCCCTGGCCGGCAGCAGGGATCGAACCCATGCTGCAAGTGGCTGCGGTTTGCTTCATAGTGCGCTGCTTAACCCACTGCGCCACCAGGGGAGGCCCGA
Organism: Galemys pyrenaicus; assembly: GCA_019455555.1. Lineage (NCBI taxonomy): Eukaryota > Metazoa > Chordata > Mammalia > Eulipotyphla > Talpidae > Galemys > Galemys pyrenaicus. The sequence goes on from JAGFMF010012000.1 coordinate 5,160,221, forward strand.
CTTTGTGTTTTTAAACTAACACAAGCATCTAAGTTTCTTTGCCTCTCTTAAGTACACTGAGAGTAAGTTTAAAAAGCAAACATTTATTGGAAGCAATAGATGCATGGTTCAGATATATTTGTAGAACAATTTTATATTTGGCCCCAGAGGACAACTGGTTTTGTTATCAACATGATTTATCATAAAATGATAAGACTGGTATGAACTTCAGATTCCATAAACTCTATTTTTCCATCCAAATAGAATTTAAACTAAATTATCTGAAGGAGATAAGAGTATTTCAAAGAAACCCTAAAATTGTACTATTCATTGCTACTGTGATGCTCTAGAGAATGAATTGGTCACTGATATCATGACATGAAAAATTGATTAGTATAAAAACCTCTATTTGGGGAGGTAAATCTTCATTTTACATAAGACACCCATCACTAGTATGATTTAATGTATCAGTTGCTCAATTCAAAGCAATAGCAATTGTTTTTACACTGAAAATCAAAAGCAAAAACAACAATATCATTGGTTTTAATAAGCAAAACAAAGTCTTGCAGAGTCCATGTTTTTACTGATAGCAGTACTTAATAGTCTAGATTATTTTCTTCTTAGACTCAAATCAAGAACTTACTCTTTTTTACCAAATTAAACAAAAAATAAAACAACTCTATTGTTGCATCACTATGCATAAAAAGCATTAATTAAAAAAAAATCTCTGACCAGAGTATTACATATTTTATCTTCCTTAAATTATTTCCTTGCAAAATGATAGAAAATATATCCCTGTACTTACCTACTTTTGTAGACATTAATATGAAATAAAATTCTGTAGAAATACCAGATAGAAAAAACTATGTTCATAAATTTGAGTAGCTGAGGACCAAATGACAGCATGTAAAAAGTAGCACCCAAATGTAAATTTGAATGTGTTTACTCAATCATATCTATTATGAGTTCTATATTTCAGGTTTCTTATCTAGTCCTGGGGACTCAACAATGACCTAATAGGCATGACCTTATCTTCATGATATGTGTACCAAATAGCTTAGTACCTAAAGAAGTTGATGAGCAGAATACAAGACACTAATCTGAAGAAATTTCATTTCCATGATACTCCTATATTCATGTTTTAAGTAATTATGTAAAATGATAGAAAACTAGAAATTAATGTGATTATCTATATATCATTTGCAATTTTAAAATATAATAATAGTATGTCCTGTAAAGTGTAAAGTATATGTATTTATTATTACTTTGTAGTCTGAAAGCACAAACTCTTGAAAAGTTACACTTAAAACCATATGTCCTTATATTTTAAGAATTACCTTATAAGTATATTTCTGGTATATCTTATGAAAGTCTCTACCACAATAAATGTTACATTATCATCTCCATAAATGTTTCTTTATTTTTTACTAACTCTTTAGTGGTTTTATCTCTGTCTTCAAAAAATATTAGCGCTACACTTTGAGTAATCTGTTCTCAAAATTTCTGAATGTAGATGAGTATTGTTTCTATAATTAGATGTTTCATTCTATTGATGGAATAAGTTGAATTTTATGGAAAAGTTTAATTTTAGTGATTTATATATTCTCCTAAGTAAGGGAATCAAGAGAGAGGGTATCATCAGTTTATTTTACCATGAGCACTAGCATGCAAGTTGTATTGACCATTTAAACTAGAAATCCCATCAACAACATTTGGTATTTTTAATATTGATAATCTTTAAGATCTTAACAAAAGCATTAAAGATGTGCCAAGTATAGTAATGTAGACAATTGATCAGTTTGCACATTTTAAACTGTTCTGCCAAATCTTTAGAATTTCGTGTGTCAATATTATCTGTGATAGCTACAGCCAGATCAAAGAAACAGTTGAATCAAATGGTGTAAAAGAAATATATATTCACCCCCACAAGTTAGAGATGCATTAGATATTTGAATGAATACAGTGATTTCAGGAAGAAGAAAAAGTCTACACCCCCTAAATAAAGCTATTTTGGTAAGGTTCATTTAACTAGAGTAATTCTTCCAGGAATGCTGAGTAGCATGGGTTAAAATAGGAAAAGGAATATAGAGCAAATTGAAGAAAAGATTTTGACTCAATGTTAGAAAAGCATATTTTCCATGTGAAGTTAAAGATGATATTGCACTGGGAGTAAAGGGCAAAGGAAATTATATTATTGATTCCATATCCAAAACAAATCTAAAATCTGATTTGTCTTTTCCTTATAACTATGTTGACCCTTTGTCAATAAGATAAAACTATATAATATTATATCCAAGGTAGTTGTTCATGTAACTAAATTATTTAATATATTGTTTGTATATTTGTATGTTTCTAATATACACATAGGGGGTATGATAAACTTTTTTTTATTATAGGATATCAGATAGATTATAACTCTCAATTTGGAACAACTTATAAAAACATCTACTTCCACTTAAGAACACAATTTTTAAATTTCATGATTATCAAGAGAAATCTGATGAATTGACATTTAAACCCTTGACAGTTCATCCTGTTACTTCATTTCTATTGATTGGTCTCTGAAAAGTCTCTCATTTTGCATTCCACATTCACTCTCATGCTAACATGTAACCATTTTGCCTGCTTCAGAAAAAATAAGAACTTGCAGGAAAAGAGTTTAGAAAATTTAACTTTGAAAGTACTTTCAAACTTAATAGCACTCTCAAAACTGTTTATTAGACAGAATGACATCTAACTCTTCAAATAACAACCTGGTAAGAACTATAAATTGTAGTGAGAAATGCTAGCAGAATGATGACCAAGTTTTTCACCTTATCTTTATGTTGTCAAATAAGAATTACAATGCTCATTCTGAAATGCTCATTCTCAAGTGGAGTATTGTGTTTCAATCTCTTAGTCTTCAAAACGAAACCATTTTTCTAGTTAGGTAATGCAAGCTTTGATTCCAAGGAGGGCATGACACTAGATCCAAGAAAGATAATCATGTTTGTATTTTTTGTCATAACTTAATTAACAAACTCTTATACATGATATTAGGTGTCAAATGCCGCCTCTGTGCTTTCTGCTAACACCCTGAATGAACCATCTATCCCAATAAAGAGATTTAATGAGTTATTTGTGTTTCTTATAGAAAACTAAGCAAAATATAATCAAAGGCATTTCCACTAAGTGTAATATTGACTAGTACAAATTTCCATAAATTCTTAATTCTACAGTTCTTTTGAAAATATGATTTTTATAATCATTTAACAAGTAGTAAACATAAAATATTAAATATCCCTATATTACTTTTTAAACAACTAGATAACAGTAACTTGTGGTTTTTAAATAATCTTTAGTATAGAAATTGATTTTTTAGATTTGATAACAGCATTTGTTTTAAATATTCTTACTTTAAACATAAGCATGTGCTCACACAAATTTTAAAAAATGGGAAAAAAGTCAATGGTGTGTTTCTACCTGCCCATGTACAAATTTTTTGAAAACATTAAGGAGATACAATTTTATCCCTTAGATATTTTGTGAAAAAGATTCCTTTTTCCACATGAGTTAAAGGGAGAAATTTCAAAGAAAAAAGTTTTATTATTTGTGATATACAAATAATAAATTCTTCAAATAGCTTTATGTATTACCTAAAAATTTAGATTGAGTTTCTAAAAGTACAAATTGGTATCCTGTCAGAACTTTCAAGTTACAATTGTTTCTCTTCTGATTATTTTTGCTCTAATTGTGATGAATAGTCAACTAGAGCAAAAGTTCAAAAATAGAACTTAAATTTAATTAGCCAATGAAAATTCTAAGTGCTGCTATCATATTTCATGACTAAATTCAGTTCCTAATTATAATATAGTTACGGGAAGGAGTCCTTTACTCATATATAAAATAATCTGCAATATTTAAGGGACAATCAACATAATGACCTCTAGCTGATATTTTTTAAAATAAACATAATAGCAAACATAATGCCACATCTTTCATGGCTCCTCTGTTTTGAGGCTCTCTTTGGTTCCTTGTTCATTCTTAGTCATACAGTAAGAGTCAACTAAAAACTAACCTAGAGAAACTCCCTGACATTTCTAAAATGGAATATTCTAACTTGCTTTATCTTCTTACCAGCTCCAGAATCTAAGCCTACTTCCAAAATGGTATAAATTAGTCCTCTACTCATAGCATGTTATCAATTAATTGATGGTACACCTTTATTCTGGATATATAGACACATGCATAGATATATAATACATATATAACATCTACACATTCTAAAGATATGCACATATTAGAAGAAAATATACAGCAGCTTTGCTCATCGGAAAAACAGAAGCCAGTAGATTCCTTTCTTACAAAATTTAATGGAGTTAAAAGTTCTCAAAAAGGTTGGAAAGAGTAGAAAATGAAAATGAGAAGACAGATGAAATTGGGTAATTTTAGCCCTTACAGGTAAGCTACCAGTGAAGTCACAGATACCTTCAAAAGTAAGACAGGGAATTTCCAGGGAACCCTTACAGAATGTATGTATATCAACGCTCATGAGCCTGCCTGTCACTGCTGGAGGTACACTCGCATGACCTGTAGCTCCTTTCTGCCTTCTAAATCTCAGATCACTATCTGGCAGAGTGTGATCTAGATTCTTGCTTGCAAAGAGTCCAAGAACACAATTCCCAATCTTTCTTTATATTATCTTTGTGATAATGTAGAGATCACAGAAGAGGGATAATGCTACTGAGCACACAAGACATAAATTAGGCATATTCCATCACTGTAGCTATAAGTTCCTTCTATTCATATTTATATTTCAAGTAAAAATAATTATAATATCAGTATTCTTTACTATTATGGTGTAACCACCCTTAAATAAAATATTCCTCAATAGATGAAAGTATGCTGATGTTTGACAAGCCCCAAAATGGATAATGCATTAACATGTGGTTTTGAAGCAACTGAACCATCATCCTCACATTTATGACTAAAAGTTCAAAGGAATGGAATAAAAATAAAACTGCAAAGGATATGTAAGTTCCTCTGTATTTAAAGTTGTAATAATTTTCAGTACAGGGAAATAGTTAGCATGAGGTGACATTAAAGGGAGTGTTCTAGAAAGCAAATACCCTGACCTCACTCTCTTCCTCCTTCGGATCTTTTGTTAAGACTCCTATACAGGCTGAAACCAACCCAAACCAGAGATTGTTGAAATGGTTTATAACATTCAGTATCCCAGAACAGAGGGAAGAATGAACAGAGAGTGAAGAGTAGACCCAGAGGTACAACTGAGGACATGCTTTGAAATATGTAAAGTTCATCATTCAGGTCAATACACGAGTAGTGGAGTATATAATTCCTTTCCACTGGTTAAAAGGCATAAAGAATCAGATAACAATCTTAACACACACTTTGATGACAGTATTCTTTTTCTTAATGGAAATGTTATATTTTGAAAATGGAAATAGTAAAACCACCAGTATTAAATGCTGTTGAGGTGGAAAGCAACATTGGTAATTAGATTATTGGGGTTAGTACAGTTTACTCTGGATTTTTGAACTCATATTTTTCCTTTAGAAGAGAAAAAAATTGGTTCAGTGCTGAGAGCATAGACTGCATCCTGTAGGACATCCCTCCACCCTCAGTAAGCATCTTAATAAAGTTTTTAGTAAGCCATCCCACCATTCTTTAAGTTCAGCACTTTGTTTGATAGGATGTATGGTGGTAAAGTTCAGAAACTTAAGAGAGTAAAACAATCCCCTCACTAATTTTCTTCTACAGTTACTTCTTTGGTTGTGAGTGATAATGTACAGGATACTATTATCTTTGGCCTATACCTCAGGCTTTGTTTAACAGCAAACAATGAACATATTTCTTAGAAATATGTATGACACAAAGGATTTACTGGGCTCTAGGCTCTTCAAAGGAGAACACGAATATGGTGTGATGTCTAGTTTATACTGCAGACCAGTGAATCATTTGTCAATGTATGTGTGTTCTACTAAGATAAAAATTCAATGATTTTAGTCCTCTGGTATCTACTTAGATTCTTAACATGAGAGCAATTGATTAAGTTTACCATTTCTCCGGTCTAACTACAGTATACTGGCTTCTATGAAGAATGCTAGGGAATATCTCACTGAGACAAAACTTGTCACTGCTCAGTGGTTTATGGGTGACTAGCTCTAGGACTTATCAGTCCCCACAGCTTGTGAGATGGAAAGTTTGCTGTAGATCAGACATATGTCGAAATGTAAGCTTTTCCCATGAAGCTGAATAAAACGGATAGACTATAACTAGATACATTATGCCACCCTCACACATTCAAAATGGAAAATAAATTTATTAAAACTCATTTTATACTAATTTATCTTCTTACTCTTTGATGGAAAGAAACCCAAGATGTACACATACTCTTACCTGCTAAACTTTAGTATTGGAAAGAGAAATAAAATATTTAGGAGACAGTCTTAGTTTCCCTCTAAAATTATTTTAAAGTGCCTACTGACAAAAAGCTAAGATGCAAAGCTGTTTTAAAAATCAACAACTCTTGTTTATTATAGCAGAATTAATAAATACTATATAACACTCAATATAAAAACATAGATTACACCCCAGTGAAATCCAAGGTGAGCACTATCAATTATCTGATATTAAAAACTAAGTCAAAAATATGACATAAATAATACAGGCATAAAAAATAAGCAAATTCTAACATTCCAATTGCCTATTATATTTGTAGCTATCAAACTGGCTCATTAACATATAGTTTTGCAAAATTTAGTGTAACTATAATAATTTACCATCTTGAAAGTAGAAAAAAGCCACATACATCTCAATTTCTGATTATTTGTCCTATTCTAAAAAAAAGAAAATTTTAAGACAAACTTCTGGAAAGATGCATTACCAATAGTCATGATTCACTTATGACACAAACACATGTTGAATGCTTACTAAACTCATTTTAAAATGCTCCATAAAGAAGCATTTTAGATTATCATTAAATAGTTATTATTCTGCTAAAATAAAAGTTGCAAAAGCTAACCAGCAGAAATCAGATTCAAAAGAGGAAGAGACCAGCTCCTGGCGATAAAAGAACAGCAAAAGGCAGGCCTTCCTCTCTACTTTTTTTTCTGAAATGCTAATAAAATAGAGCACAGGTGTAAAGAGTAAACTCAAAAGGGTAAAGGCAAGAGATAAAATAAAAACAGTCAATAAAAGTTGCCTGCTTTATCCTTTGCCTTCTGGAGAGACCAAAAACAGCTATACAAAAAGTTACTGATTTCTCAACAAAGAACTTCTTAGAAGTTTTGATAATACCTAAATTCTTACACAGGCATAAAGTTAAGAAGTAAACAGTTTATTATTGCAAAATTCCAGAGATGCTCAGAAAGTGTAGGAACCAAGAACCACAGAAAGCAGTCATGAGGTGTGAGATTAAGATACAGCTTTTGAGTAGGATGGTAGAAAAGTTCAACTTTCTTTCACATTTCATATACTATTTCTCTCTTAGCAAGAATAAGAAGATTTGAGCTTTGCACAATTGATCACAAGTCAGAAAACTACAGCCTCCAGGTATGCCCACCGCATTGCTAATTCTGCAAGTGTAACTAAGAGACCAGCCCACACCTATTCTGTTATTGCCCGTGGCTACTTTCGTGCAGAGGGGAGTAGTTGTTCCCACAAGGTCAAATGTATGTATTCTCTGGTCCTTCACAGGCCATCCTTTAACAACCTTTGGTCTAATTAACTGGAGGGACAGCAACTGAAGGACACTTACAAGTGGGTGACAAGCAACAAAGGCACAGGCTGAAAACAGGGAGATAAAGGTCAATTTTACAAATTACACTGTGGGAGTTTCCAAAGCTCTTCTCTGTCCTCCCTCGAAAACAGCAATCCAGGCTAACTTGTGTGCCAAAATGCAAAATGAGCACAGCAGGCATTTATAAAACAAATAATTTAGCCCAACACTTCCAAGTGTCAAAATTAACCAAATTCGAGCAGATTAATGATGGATAGACCATTCCCAGCTCAGGGGAATGATCTACCTGATACTCTTTTGTCACAATACAGATAATAAAGTGAATGCCGCACGCGCACCTACCTCTCAGTCCCAGAAATGAAGTTTTCCTCCAGCTCGTGGCCCTGACAGCCCAGCGGAACTGGCGCCTCGCGGTTGTCAAGCTGGGGCTGAAGCACGGCATCTGCTGAGCCATGAAGGAGTGGGTCCTCGGAGGTCGCTGCGCAGTGACTGTTCTTGGACCATCTACTTACATCCATCTAGTTAGATTCAGGCAATGAAAGGAATTTCCTTTCCCCTGCTGTCCCCTGTGCTCGAAGAGCAGATGGCGCCCAGCGCTCCAGCAGTAGGAGCTACTTCAAGGACCAGTCTCCAGAGAGTGATGTGTTCTTGAGACCATGTGAACTGCACTTGTGACTGAAATCCCTTAAGTCCTCCGGATAAACTCTCAACATTCTCGACTAACTGCGAGTTCTAACTCTGCTTGCCGTGGTGGAGGACAAGTCTCTGATGCCTCTTACCTTATTAAAACTGCCATGTAGCAGCAGGAAGGGTGGCACTGGAGCAAGGTTCGGCATGGTTCTTAGCAGACGGGTCAGGGAAGGGAGTCTTGGAGCCGTCGGTGACTTTTACGCTTTTTATTGTCTCTACATCAGAGGTGGCATCGGGTACATGCCAGGCATGGGTGCTGGGGAGCTGGGAGGCTGGCAGGCCTTCCAACCCCCAGAGCATCTCACCCTCTCGGCTGCTTCTTCTTCGCGCTCTCTCTCTGCTGCTCTAGCTTTCACTACTGCTTTTTGGTCTGTTCTGTAGGTCCTGGCGTCCTCATGACACTGCCCATTTAAGCCCGTGTCCAACTCAGATGTACTCACTTGCGCATGCCCACCCTGGAATGCTCGCAACACCGCAGGTGTCCATCATCATAGTGGTGGGAGGGTGGAAAGACCTGATTATTCTCTGACCCTACATGCCACCACCATGATATGCTGTGGCTGACTTTTCCTCTGCCATTCCTTGGCCTCTGAGTGGAGGCTAGTTTCGATTCCACCCAAAGGGTTGGCTGCTTTCAACTAAGGTTAAAAGCTGCAAATGGCTTCCTTCCTTTCGTCAACACACCCCCTTTCATTGTCTTTGTGAGGGTGAGACAGCCGCCCTGCTGTACCCGAAGACTGCTCTGTTCATTTAAAACATGTGGGGATTGCCCCGCATTTAAACTGAAAATTCATTTAGTTGCGTGTAAAAGCAGCGAATGAAAGGTCTTTTCCACCAAGGCAGTAACTACAATGAAAGCATAACGCAAATAGCCAAGCTGCGGAGGGACCTCTGCGCTGTGAAGTTTCACCGCATGGTTCCCGGCAGGGCTTCTGAGGGTGCTTCTTACTACGAGAGACTTCCAGGCCTCGAGCCACCAGCATGAGGCACTGGTCCTGGAGTCTCCCAAGAGAGGTTTCCCGTGGGGAAAGTAAGCCACTTCCTGTTTCTCCAGGCATTAGCTCTAGCTCTGTGGATGGCTTCCATCAACAAAATTCCCCACTTTTCCGCTGAGTGTTCTCTAATGAAAATGCCTGGTCACCAAGATTTGGAGAGAAGCCATGCCCATGCATCCAGAGTTTCAGTCAGACCATTCATTTTACACCTTATTTTTTTAAGCAAATAATGTATTGTGAGAGTTAGTTAATTCCTTGCTACCTGGAATTAGCCTGAGTTGTTTTAGTAAGCGATATATTGCTTTAGTAAGCGATATACCAGGACATGATTCACTTCTAGTCAAGGCTTGACCTCTATTAATACTATTGCTTTTCAATATTGGGGCCAAGGTAAGTTTTCATGGCTTGTAATCATGTGTGAAGGTCTTTGACTGATAATAGTGTTGTGATAACTTGGTTTACGTCAGACCCCAACCCGCCCCAGTCTCTGCCTATATTAGGTCACCTGATCCTCAGGCATTTGGTTTGTTTTTTTTTATCCTAGTGGTTTCTGAAGGAGAAAGCACACTCCAGTCCTGCAGATGAAAGGCAATCAAAGATAACTTCCTGGCCTCTCCTGATCTGTGTGTGCTCTGTGGCAGCCTTTGGTTGATAGGTATTTCTTGGCTTAAGTCTGCTGTCATTTGTATTCTTTTCTGGCAATAAACTGTAGATTTCTAAAGATTATAATTGTGTGTTCTGAGTGTTTTTTTAGCAATTAAGACTGCTACCATTAGTGAAGCCTCCAACAAGAAAAACAAAAAAATAAGAAAAAAAAATCAGAACTGAGGGAAGAGAAAAAAAAGAAACAAAATTAAGTAAGTCCTTGTAGGGTCCACCCTCCCACCTTCCACGTGGCACTGTGATGATAGACACCTGCGGTGCTGCAAGCATTCCAGGGCGGACATGTGCAAGTGAGTGCACCAGAGTTTGACATGGGCATAAATGGGCAGCGTCATGAGAACACCAGGACCAACCGGACCGACAGTACAGACCAAAGAGCAGCAGTGAAAGCGAGAGCATCAGAGAGAGAGAGCGAAGAAGCAGCTGAGTGGGTGAGATGCTCTGGGGGCTGGGAGGCCTGCCAGCCTCCCAGCGCCCCAACCCCCATGCCTCCCATGTACCTGGCCACCTCTACTAATAAAAGCATGAAAAGCCACCGAGAGCTCCAAGACTCCTTCCTTTACCCCCCGTCTGCCCAGAACCATCCCGAACCTGCCCAGTGTGCCGCCCTTTCTGCCATTACAGTCCTAAAAAAGATATTTATTACATTCAAAACAGTAGACTATCAGTTTATCTAGGAGGCGGGGAGTTGGGAGGGGGAACTTAGTGGAGGAAATCTACAATGTAGGGTTATAGGGTAAAGGGAAAAGTATGAGGCTTTTCTGTCCTCCCGAGACTGGTGTGATGATGGATACCTGAGGTTCTGCACACGCGCCTAAGTGGGCATGCACAAGTGGGTGCACCTGGGTTTAGACACAGGCGAATAAGGGCAGCGTCACAAGGATGCCAGCAGAAGAGCAGGGGAAAGACAGGCAGAGAAAAGCAGCAGCAACGCAGCTGAGAGAGTGAGATCCAGCACCCCTGCCTGCCATGTACCTGGTCGCCTCTGATAATAAAAGCATAAAAAGTCATGAGGGCTCCAGGACATTTCCTTGACCTGCCTGCCAGAATCATTGAGAACTGTTGTGCCCCTTGTTGGCACCACAAGGGAGAAAAGAAAAAAGAAGGAAAATTGGAGAAAACATCCACATGTTTAATTTTAAATAGCCTAGCTCCCAGTGAATCCTCCCTTTCTCTGGGCTCTCCCCCATTCTCTTTTTGTCAGTCTCCACACACTGCCTCACCGTCCAGTCCTCTGCTGCAGCCCTTATTTGCTCAATCTCTAGGCTCAGGTGTGCGCCCACCCACGCACACCCACATCATGCTCCAGGTGCCACTGTCTGGCCTGCATACAAGTCCACAGGTGTAGATCATTGATGCTAATGGCAGTAGGATGGAAAAAGCCTGATAATTTTCACTTACCCTACACTGAGGTGTATCATTATCATGCACTTTTTTTTATAACACCAGAAATAAGATAAGCCTTCAAAGAAGAAAACATTTCCATACCAAAAAAACTTCATGTGTGGCGCAGCAGACCTCTCCTGTCAGCCCACAGCTGTTCCCCTCAGCAGTGTATTTTCAGTAGATCAGCCTGTTCTGCTTCCTACTCTGTCTCTGGCAAAACTTCTTTCCCTTCCCCCACACCTTTGACTACACACCAGCTCTTGCATGCATAAATAAATAAATCTTTAAAATGAAACATATGGTGTGGATATAGCATTCTAGCAATATGGAGAAAAATCTAAAATATTGCTGTAAAATTTAAGTTATTTGCAAAGAATGATTAAAATTAGACAATTTTTAAAATTTAAAATGTTTCTACTTATAAGTTGATTATAAACATGTGCCTCCAAAATTGTGTTAAGATTTTTTTTTCATGATATAGGATGGATGTTATATAGTTTATTATATTTATGTGTGTAGTGCTTCACAAATTTGCATAATATCCTCTCATGAAGTGACATGCTAATCTTCTATATTGCTTTCCAGTTTTAGTATATGTGCTAGTATAGTGAGGTTACCATAGGGTTTTTATTAATATGAATATTAAAAAAATTATAGTAAGTTTTGCAAGTAGCGCAAAAATTATTATTTGTTTAAAAATAATGCAACAACAAATTTTAACAAGCAAAACAGCAAGTCTTTCTAAATCACTAACTATACTGTGCTGAATGTAAGGACACATGTTTTGACAATCACTTAAGTGTCTGATAGTTTAGAGAATACTGAGCATTTTAATGTTAAAAGGGGACATTTGAAATTTGTCATTCTGATCACTAAAACACTTGAAAGTGACTGAATCGCATCCCTGATTACCATGAATTTCTCTATACCAATGAAACATAACTACCTAAAACAGCCATAAATGGAAGAACTTGAAAAAAGATATTTATTATTGTATCAGAAAGTTTTGTCCTGGAAAACTTTGTCTCTACATTTACATTTCAGAAAATAAAAATTTTTCTGAAGTTACTATCAATATTCTAGATTTTATTTTTTAAAGAAAATAATCTCTTCCTTTCCCCCTCTTCTGTATTGAATGATAGCACCTATAGCCAGGAAAGAGAAGAGATATATGCTTCCTTGCTAGTAAAATAAAGACTTTCATAAATAATGTGTTTCTATGATCTTAGTGTTTCTGTAAACACCCAGGTATGTGTGTTAATCCTTAACTACTATAGATGATTTAGCACAGTATTTCTATCTATAGCATGTTATAAGTGATTCTTGAAGAAGGGATAATCAATGTTGTGTTATTTACTCAGTATAATTCAGTAAATAAGTTGTACAAAGATGCAGTTTATTATATAAAGGAGAATCTCTATATAGTACAAAGACAATTGCATTTGTGTGCTCAGCACTAGTTCCTCATACTTTTTGTATCTGTGCCAAAGTACTTCTGGTAATATTAATTGAGAGGAGCCACATGGTATTTTAAATAGAGTCATGGGAATTTATCCCATTATCCAGCTGAGTAACTACACAAAACATCCATCAGTACTGACCACACCATCCAATATTGCATTGTGGCATCAATCCAAGACATTACGTTTATCTAATCATTGACTTTACATTTACCTCAATCTATTTCAAGACAAGAAATGAAATGCTTGCTGCAAAATTACATTTCCAGCAATTTCTGATAAAGGAAGGAGATGAACTTTGAATGGAGCAATTGTTTTCTAAATGGATTTTTAAGACATGGTATATTGGGTCTTGAGTTCACTGATTTGTATTGGACCAAGTGGCACAGGTTGAAAGGGGACATCTCTCCAGTAGAAAAGAGTTGGAAGGACATTGTTTGAACCCTGAATCAGAGGCCTCAAGCCAAATTTTTAAAACCTGCTCACAGAGCAAATTTCTTTTGATTCCTCAAAATAAAATTTCAAGATCCTATAAGCACAAGAACATCTTATATCTTTTGGGACATTTTAAAGAGAAAATACATTAGCTCAGTAAATGGTTCAAAGTATTGGAAATGGGATACAAGAACTTTCACCCTTGGAATACCATTTGATGAATGCAGCCTACATTTAAAGTGATCATAATTCATTGTATTGCACTATAGTAGTTTAAAGAATAATCATAAGATTTCCTTCAGGTTAGGAATCCAGTATATTCATAGATCACTTAATGTCATATTTGAACCTGAAAAAAAGCTAGTTGACTGTGATAAATATTTATTTATAATAAATAAACCACCAGGATAAATGGTAACATTTACCTCAGCTAAGAATCTACTTTTAAATGGCTGCAATATGCACACATAATCCCTTTGTTTTATCCTTTGCTAAAATAACTACAGATATCATCTCATTAATTAAATCAATCCATTTTTAATGTCACTATGAAATTAAATTGTATTAATAAAAAATAAAGTTGAATTCTTATCTCTTAGTATCATTAATTGTTCTTTCAATCATTTAGAGGTAAGAAGGAAATAATATACAGAGAGACATTTTTTCTCTTTTCAAAATTTGGAAGTTATATTCACCACTATCAAGGCCAAAATGACTCTTTTTAATGCTTCCCTTTGAAATTTTATTTAAAAACATAAAATATAAGCCCAAGATATCCTTCAAATAAATGGCATGGAAATTTCAGAATATTTCAAAGTGACCTCAGAGGTTCTTGTGTAGTCAATAATAGCTTCAAGCTGTTGCTGAATTCAGGGGATTGTTTTATCCCAAAAATTTATCAAGAGAGCATCTGAATGGACTGTTCAGTGAATCATTAAGAGCCTCTGACTGGACTGTTCAGTGATCCTATAGATGCTTTCTATTTAAAGAATCAAGGCATACAGTATTCTGGCACAGAAAGTTATCTATTCTAGAAGAAGAATGCTAGGAAAGACAACTGCTCCCCCCCAAAAATTGTAATATTTTTCTTGTGATTAATCCAGGATTATTCATTTGATTATGAATTCAAGATGCTGTCAAAAGTTTAGAAATAATAAAAGCCAATGAATCACTGATATAGTATTTAATAAAGTCTATTGTACACACATTAAAAACACATTTCATTAACTAGGAGTACTGAAAGGAGGTTCAGATGCATATTTTTATAAGCAACTTATACACTGAGGAGGCAGAGACTTTTACACAATGATTGGTTGTAATATTAGACTTTTCTTAAATGTTAAGGAAATGATTAGCAGTTAATTCATAGCAGTTTTGGGCAACAGTTTGTTTTGCTTATGATTTCCACACAGAAGAGATCCAGGTTAAATTGGTTTCCATTGTCTTGCAAAATGAGCTAAATTAAGCTTTGCTTGTATAACTAAACTGGTTTTGTTAGCTCAGGGAATTTTCAAGGCTTTCCCCTATTTGGGTTTGATTTTAACTAAGTAATGAATGGAAGTGTTTTTTTCACACATTTCTTTTTCCAAACTATTGATAAAATAGCTGACTTTAAAATGGAAAATGAATTGTTATGGGTCATTTCATACTTATAAATAGCCCATTCAGAGACTTACAAATGAATGATATGAGAATTCCAGCCTATTTCCAATAGAACCTGAGAGGTGTTTGATAGAAACTGGTGTGATGATAAACAAAATGTGGCTAATCCTCTCACTTCCTCCATAGTCAAACCCTCTCTCCCTCCACCTCCTCCTTTTTTGTTACCTGTTCTCTTCCTCTTTTCTCCCTGCTCCCCCATCATCCTCTAAAAGGATATCAGTATGCTTCTGATTTTTCCAATATTGCATCAGTTTTTAGAGGATAAGACATGATATATATCCTACTGGCTATAAAAATAGATGCAATTAAATGTAAAGAGTTGTAACAGGTTAGTATCAATAAAAAATGTTCCCAAAGAGCTTAAGCACATAAAAAATTTTAGTTGATGGTGTTTAATTTCAGTTTAATGATGGAGTCTTAAGTTTGAAAATTTATAAAGATTAAGCTTTGCTTGAATGTTGTGATTTCATTGTGTAGTAAATAATTTTATATTTTTCATCAAATTTGCATCTTATAAACATACATTTGTAAAAATAAATTGTTATTGGGTAAACATGAAATTAGAATATTGGTTAACACTTTACACTATGGAATTTTCTTAACTGATAGCTCTTAATATGCCATATACACATTGTACTTTCTTCATTTTATTCAATTTTGATTTAGGTCATAGGATATGAAAAAATGTTTTTACATGTTACTTACAAATAAGTACATGGAAATACTTTTAAGCATATCCCTTAAGTGGAGTCATTTTTAAAGATGTTTTTGTTTTGGAATTTTGTTTTCATTTTAAATGAGTTTAGCATTAGCCACAAAAATGGAATCTTTAAATTATCCATGATTATTGATTCAAAATCACATTTTACAGTATGCAAAAGTTAAATTGGCAATGTTTATATCCATACACTTCTTCATCAAGATTAGGGTTAATACCTTTGTGACATATATCATCTTAATAACTTGTGGGTCAAAGTTTCTCTTTCCACAGTGAATTTATTTTATAGATCAACTCAGTCTCCAAACCATGTTTCCCATTCCATACACATTTAGATATAAAGCTATTCACTCATGAAGCTATACAATATCATAAGTTATCTGTGTGCATTCTGGAATGTACTAAACTATTTAGGAAATGTTAAAAATCCACATCCCCAAAATAATCTACTTAAGAATAACAACACTCTTGTTTGAGAAGTTTTTTTTTTTCCCCCAAGTCATCACTGGTAATTATTTTTTTACCATGCCTGCTCTAATAACATCTGTCCTCACACAAACTTTTGATTGTTTTTTTTTTTTCCATTCTTTCCTCTTGTCCATTTTCATTATTAAAAATCATTGGAAAAGCAAACAAAATTTTCCTTTCTTCATTTTCCTCTCTTCAAGGAAATTCTGCCAGTGACCCTTTTTCTCCATCAAAGATATTTCTAAACACGATTAACCCCCAATAAAAAGGCATGTTTTATTTTTCAATGTTGTAAATATTATTATGGATAAAATAGGAATTAGTTTACTTATTACCTACTTACAGAAGTCTTCTCCATATTAGTAACATATGAAAGAATACAGTTCACTTGAAAACATAAGTAGAATATATTATACATACCAGTTTTTCAAAATCATGTTACCCCAAGAATATGAGAGTCTGTTACCCACTGTGCAATTTGTTGCTGGTTAGTCCCTAACCAGGCAGGATACAGTTAATTAACATCCTGAAGTCATTTTGGTTAAATCAACACATTAGAATGATGATCAGGACTTCATTTTTTTTTATTCAACAATGTATTCAGTCTCTACTGTGTACATATGGAAGTATGAGATACTGAGATTAAAATAGTGTATACAAAAAGACAAAGAACCATCCTTCATATAGCTCACTAACAGAAAAGGTAGATTTTCAGGAGTGTAGAGGGAATGAGTGGGTGGATTAATCTGATAAAAGAGGTCAAATGTATGATGATGGAATTAGACCATAATATCTGTGTATATAGATATTGGTTTATAGTTATATGTATCTGAAGCTTATATAATGTTATAAATCTGTTATTTCAAAGGAAAAAAATAAAAAGCAAGATCTTGTCAAAACCATATCTTCCTGCTACTTAGCTTCCAATCACTTGATAACTGAGTATTCCAGAGCTATTGTGTTTCAATTTGATATCTTACTATATACTGTGAATATTTCCTAGCACCAAAACTGAATATAGACAAATAATAATAATAATAATAATACAAAATACATCACTGGTATGAAAAACATTAACTGATACTCAGATAACCTTACCTCTCAAAAAAAAATCAGAAAAACATATTGATAGAGTAAATCCTAATATAAGAGAATATACCCTAAATAAGTATTATGGGAGAGAGAAATCAAAAATCACTTCAGTTTTTGGCTTACTTAGGAAAATAATATATTAGAATGCTAGATTTTTTTAAATTTTAATTTGTTTTAATGTTTTTCAACTCATTGATTTTTTTCTTATAGTTTCTGATCATCATTTTGTTTCAATTTTTTTTAAAGATTTATTTACTTATACATACAAGAGCTGGGGTACAGGCCAGAGTCCAGGAAGGTGAGAGGATTAACCAGAGACAGAGTAGGGAGCAGAACAGGCAGACTGACTGAAAGACACTGCTGAGGGAGCAGCAGGCAAGGCAGGAGAGGTCTGTCTGCACCATGTGGGTCCCCTCCCTGGCCAGCGGCAGGGATCAAACTTGTGCTGCAATGACTGTGATTTGCTGCATAGTGCGTCGCTTAACCCAGTGCGCCACCAGGGAGGCCCCAGAATACTAGATTTTTATAGACATTTTTAATGAGGCTCATTTGTAGAACTTTCCATTACGTTAGGGTTTTACTTTCTCTTGAGATTCTTTGTTATATATTGTATTGATATATGATAAGGTCAACATCGTTTCCTCCAGTTGTGGGTGAAAGTGTGTGTGTTTATGTGTGTGTGTGTGTGTGTACAAAAGGAGATGCAGAGTAATTTTTTTATTACTGTTTTTATTTCTTTGGAGGTAGGGAAATATTTTCACAGTATTTCACAAAAAAATACCTACAGCCTCACCACTATTAAGTGCTTTTCCACTTAACAAGTTATTCATGCTTCATCTGTAATTTGTGAAATAACTCCTTTATCAAAAATCCCTTCAAAAATTCCTAACAGTGACTTCCAGTTTATTATATGTGTCACCTCAAAAATTTGGCAAGTTCTTTGCTGACCACAACCTAGTGACCTACACCTTCTGATTTTATAATTTACTTCCTTTAGTATGCTACTAGGTGCTTAAGTCACAGTGAATTTTCCACTACCACTGAATAAATTGTTACCTCTCTTTTTCCATTTTCATAAAGTGCCCTTCTTTATTTGTATGCCCAGTTATCTTTTTCTTTTCCTTAAAGAGGCATTACAAGCATTTCATTTAGAGAGATTTTCTCTGTTTGCTTAAGGCAAAATTAATTACCCCTAATCAAAAAGTGCATTTTAAACAGTTTTGGAAAATTCAGAGTTTTCTAAGAAAACCACTTATTAGTAATCATGCGATACATTAATGTTAGTAATCCAATAATGGCAATAAAATTCAAAAGACATTATCACAGATAAAGCAAATAAAGTAAAAGAGGTGATCTCATAGAAACCAAAGGAAGAAAACTAAATTGGGATAAAATTAAAAAAAAAGTTTTAGTGTTCAAAATGCAGCATATAAAAAAATACAATTACAATGAAGTGAGAATAAAGTTTAGAAGTTTGAGGTAATACTAAATTTATCAAAGTAGTTTTAATAAGGATGGAAATAGGAATCAAATTTAAGGAGACTGAGGTGTAACTGAGAAGAGAGGGACAATTACAGAACACACTTTCAAACGATTGGGTGTGATAGGAGTGACAGATTAGGTATTAGGACCTGTAGTTGAGACTGGAACCTCTTTTGCAGAACAGAAAAAAGAAACATTTCTAGCTTTGTGAAAGAAAGATGACAATCATATCAAAATCCAAGAAGACATAGGGTACGTAAGGCAAGGTTATAACTAGGTAAAACATGAGCTGTACTATTACTTTGAGATCTGAAAAGTCGTATTAGGCACAGAGATGGGGAAGAGAGGAAAATATCTGTAGATGCAAATAAGTACCTGAATGAAGATCAATATATATGTGAAGATGGATGCAAGATGATTTGCTAAGAAGCTAGGGTATGCTGGCTGAGGACACTTGAGGGAAGGAGGTCTGAAATAGCAATTGAAGATAACAGAAGTTTGCTGTTTGAGGACAGGTAAAAGATTGATAAACTGCTTTGAAAGATTAGGTAAGTTTGAAAATTCATAATGATAATAAACCACATCTATATGACCTACATCAGAATTTCCTAGAACAGGAGTTGATTACAGTGTGGGAAACCATATCTTATGTTGAAGACCTATAAAAGGACTATTTTTGCATGTGAAGGAGATAATCAAGATGAAACAGAGTTAGGATTTTGACAAGAAATGTCATCAAGGGGCTCAACTTGGCTATGACAGCTTCCTTGTAACAATGAACGACCCTAAAATCTTAGTGGATTAGGACAGCAATAATTTATGGCTTGCTGACACACTTGCAACTCAGCATTTGTTTGACCCTGTCTTGTTTTATTTGTCTCCTTACAAGCATCTTCTCAAACAAGATATCATTTGGCAGGCCCACTAATATCTCACTTGCAAAGACAAGTCATTCTACATGGTCAAACCTGACATGAGATAAGGTGATAATATTCACATTCTATAGGGGGATGCTTCATATGTAAGAAAGATAAAAACTCTTTGAGGGAAGAGGCAATTAGGGAGAATACTACAAGAGATCATTATATAGGAATGATGTTTGGTTAGTGGTAGTTTATGGGTTAAAACAAGTGGAAGTGTATTGAAGATTAAAATAAAATAGTAGTAAGTTTAATGGGAAGAAAGACAAAGGCAGCTCAACGGTTTAACTGGATGGTAGCTAAAGTTTTTGATGGTTAGAATAAGACTTTAACAAAATTTTACTGAAATAATGAGATGGTGCTAAAATTTGTCAGTGCTATGTAAGGCAAGCAATTGTATGACCAGAATGTAAGGATGTCATCATAAATTGAAATATATTGAAAATATTTAATGGAAAGTACAATGGGAAAGAGGTGAAATTCCTGAACCTCCAGGCCTAGGGATAAATAAACATTTTATATCAGATAGATAGATAGATAGATAGATAGATAGATAGATAGATAGATAGATAGATAGATAGATAGATGATAGATAGATGACACAGAGAGAGAGAATAGATACAGAGATACAGATACAGGAAATGAAGATTTCTAGTTTCTGATTTCACTTGATTCACTCTCTCCTAACAACAAGCAGAAAGCTGAACAGACTGAAAACATAAACAACTATTTTTGGATCCATAAGAAAGGAAAGGACACAGGGCAGACTGCTGCCCCAAGATTGGAGAGAGACAGATAAATGCAGGCACTAATGGTTTAATGGAGCAGAAACTGCTGTAGGAAGTAGTGTCAAGAATTAGTACCTGCGTAAGAAAACCATAACTGTAACTGATGAATTGCTGGAAGCTAGGTGTAAACCTGAAAGTTAAAAATCCCACAGAGACCGGACTAAGTAGCCACCACAATTGTGACATTTACAGGTAGATACTAGACCAGATTCCCACAGAATATATCAGAATAATCCCCTCTTACTTCCTGCTGGGGTGATGGTAAAGAAATCACTCTGAAAAAAATAACAGAACACTGCTATCCTCAACAAGACCTGCTCACATGGGAAGCCAATTAACCATTAACTAGAGCCAAACCTCCTGCTATGTCAGAGACCAAGGGACCTGGAATAGGCAAATACTCTACAGGAGCCTTGCTCTTGCCATCCTTTACCACCAGAGAGAGAGCTGGGGGGGGGGGGGAGGGAGTGAGATGGCAAAAGAGAAAAATAAAAGTTAAAAACATTTATAAAGTTCACAGTCCACAGACAGATTCACTAAAGAATACTTTTCTTCCCCCTCCCCTCACTTCACCACCATATTTTAAAGTAAATTTATAGCATTTCTACTGATATTTACCCAGTACATTGTACTTGGCTATCAAGAAAAAATTTCAAAGCAGTAGCAAAAGACAAAAAGCACAATATAAAGAGGTAGAGCAAACATTATAACCAAACATGGCAGTAATGATTTAATTAGCAAAATGAAAATTTAAAATAAATGATTAATATAAGAGCTTAAATAAATAAAAAAGATAACATGCAAGAATAGGTAATAGAAACCAATAGAGATGGGAAATCTTAAAGAGAAACAACAAAATGCTAGACATACTTGAGAAAGACAATAATATGGGAAATAATTTGCATGAATATAACAGGTAGGTAAAAAATTACTGAATGTTAAAATAAACAGTAGTAAGACCTATTTCATTTAGTCAAATCACATTAAAGTTGGGTCAAATATAGTTTTATTTACTCTTCATTTTCTGGTTGATCTAAAAAAAATCCTTCTAGGACCTGATAGAAGGAAGTAATCTGAAATATACCAAGTGATGTTCTCACTTATTTGTGGATCATAAATGACCAAAAAAATTACTCTGTCAAAAGCACAGTGAAAACATTCTTCAGAATCTGGGGGAAATATACTGGTTACCAGAGAGACCAGGGGAGTGGGAGGAGGAGATAAGGGAAGAAAGGAGATAGTACATTTGCATGGGAGGTAGGGCAGTGTGGTGGTCAGTGAGTAGAGCATGGCTGGTGTAAAAATTTGACCTTCTCCCAAAATTATGAAGATATATAAGTGACTGAGAAATTAATAAGAAAAAAAAGTGAGTCTGAAAGATTAAATACACTGCTTCAAATGATCATTCCAGAACCAGTGAAGCTGATTCTATCTACTGGAAAGAAATCTGCCTCAGGGAGATACTGTTTGAAGTATTCATAGAGGTACTCAATGTACTCAGGAAATCAAGGCAAAAATATTTCTCAATATTTTTACTAACTTTCTAAGGTTACTTTAAATCAAAATGTATTTCAGCTCTTCATGTTCCTTTATAATTTACTGTTTTGGAAAACTTTAAACTCCTTATCCAGGCCCGCTGCCATCTAAGCAGATTTTGAGCTTTTAGCATTGCAAATTACATAATCTTTTTTCTCTTGTTGTTATAGAAAGAAATTTTAATATTCCAACTTGTGAGTACTGGTTTGATTCCACTGAATTTTTATAACACTTCCTCAAATACCTACTTATTTGACACATACTGATAAAAAATTTAAATTAAAAACCAAATGCAAACAAGCATCCAAATACAAAAGATTCTAGATATTTGTTGCTACATAACAAATCACGCCAACAATTAATGGTTTCAACAATTCATTTATTATCTCCTAAGTTTCAATGACTCAGACATCTGGGACTGACTTAAGTGGGTCTTCTACATCACTTTCTCACAGGCTATATTTGATAGGTTAGCCAAGGTCTAGAGTTTCCTCTCATGATTGGACTAGAAAGAATGTAATACCAAGCTCATTCAGTAGTAGTTGTTCACAATCAGTTCCTGAGGGTTCTTAAACTGAGGTCTTCAGCATCCCAATGGATATTTGTCAAAATTTCCTGCATTTCATCGCCTTGTGGGCCTCTCTTATATTATATAAGTTTGTGTTATCAACCATGTAAGCTGGGAAGGTAAAAAAGTCTGCTAGCAAAACAGAAGTTACAGTCTTATGTAAAACAACCATGTAAATGATATCCTTCTCCTTCACCACATTTTAACAGTGAAATGCAAGTTATATGTCTGATCAACACTCAAATTTGAATATTGGTTAGACAAGGACTTGAGTACCAAGGATGGAGATCACTTCAGATATCTGCCTATCATATATGTCTTCTCAGATTTTTTTTATGTTCTGCCTTTATTCCAGCTTTAAAGAGATAATTGACATATAATTGCATATGTCTAATGTATTTTGAAACCGTGATTTATAAGACATATATTTAATCATCATCTCCATTTCCGGCGTAGAGCTTCTAAAGCCCTTGGAACTTCTTAATTGAAGGGAACAATTGGGGTGGTTTTTGTTAAGGAGATGCCTTCTGGAAGGACCCAAGGATATGGACTGGTTGACCATACAAACAAGCATGATTAGAGGGTTGGAACTTTCAATCCCATCTCCCAAACTCCTAGGTGGGCAGATGGGCAGAGTTTCTATCAATCACCAAAGGACAGTAAGTTAATCAACCTATGCAATGAAGCCTCCATAGAAATCCAAAGATTGGGTTTAGAGAGCTTCCAGTTTGGTGAACACATAGAAGTAGGGGAACATGGTATGTCCAGAGGACATAGAATTACTAGGCCCCTTTCCAAATACCTTACCTTATTCAACTCTCCCATCTAGCTGTTTACTCTATAAAAACATTTTTATCATTTTATAAAAACCTGTAATATAATAAGTGAAATTGTCTCTTGTGTTCTCTCTGAGTTACTCTGGCAAATTAATCAAACCCAAGGAGAGGGCTTGGGGGATATTCAAATTTATAGTCAGTCAGTCAGATAACTGACTAGACCAGTGACTGGTGTCTGAAGTTGAAGAGAAGCCATTCTTAAATGATTGACTACTTAACATGCGGAACCTGAAGTTTCTTCTGGATGAATACTGTCAGAATTGACTTGAAATATAGGACTCTGCGAAGGTGTCAAGAGAATTACTTATTTTACATATCGGGAACCACAACCCACTTTGAAAACTGGGTTCACAATGTTCGCATTGTATATGTACATAGCATATATGTATGTGTATATACACACATAGTGAAATTATGACCACAGTAAAATGGTCAACAGATATATCACCTCATGTACATAACAATACTTAAGATTTATCCTCTTGGCAACTTTCACATATATAATACAATATTATTAACTATAGTCGCTATGCTACACATTTTCTCTCCAGAACTTAATCATCTTATAAGTAGAAGTTTGTGTCCTTTGACTAACTTCACTCATTTATCCCCTAACCTTCCCCTACTACAGAAACTCATGTAAAGGCACCACCCCTGTCAACTACCAATCGGTTCTATGTTGTTCTAAATTAGGTTTTCAAAACTCGCATAAAATGGGATTATACAGCATTTGTCTTTCTGTCTGATTTATTTCAATTACATGATACATCTACATTTGATATAAATGGCAGAATTTTCTTATTTTTATAGCTGAGTAATATTTCACTTAGGTTGTTTCCATGACTTAGCTATTATAAATAATGCTGCAATGAATATGGGAGTGCATTATCTCTTTGAGATAATGGTCACATTTCCTCTGGGTATATATCAAAAAATGAGATTGTTAGATGATACAATAACTCTAATTTTTAAATTTTTGAAGAATCATGACACTGTTTTCAATAGTAATTGCACCAATTTACATTTCCTACAATAGTGCACATGGGTTTCCTTTTCTGTGCATTCTCTTCAACACTTATTTCTTGACTTTTTTTATGATAACTATTTTCACAGATGTGAAATGATAGGTCATTGTGTTTTAGATTTGCATTTCCTTGATGATCAGATCGGTAAGACTGAATGCATTTTTGCTATTATTTTTAGGTCTTTAAAAAACTGTATATTCTGCTCCAGTGTACATTTTTATATCTTATTATTTGTTTCTTGGTTATTGAGTTGTTATGAATTCCTTAGACATTTTGGATATTAACTCCTTGTCAGATACCTGATTTGAAGTAGTTTCTCCCATTCCTTATATTGCCTCATAAGCTGCCTTTCATTTTTTTTTTAATTTTCTTTGATGTACAGAAGCTTTTTGATTTGTAATTCTTGTTTATTTTTTCTTTTATTGCTCATTCTTTTGGTATTATATTCATAAAATCATTGCCAAGAAAAATCAGTATAAGACAGTTTTTCCCCTATGTTTTTCTGTAGGGGTTATATAGTGAGTGCCAGGTCTTACATTTAAGTCTTTAATTCATTTTATGTCAATTTTTGGGAATGGTATAAGTTAGAGGTCCAGTATCTTTCCTTCTTTAACCTTCCATTTTTTTTTCATGGACATCTCTTGGAGTCCAAAAATCATTTATTGAGGCTACTATCCATTCTCTATGCTATATCAGAACAGTTCTAGATCAGTTGGATGCATATGCATGGGTCTATTTCTGGACTCTGTTTCTTCCATTGGTCTATATGTATGTTTTATGCTAGTACCAAAGTGTTTTTGAATACTATAGCTTTGTAATGTATTTTAAAATTTGAAAGTGTGATGCCTGCAGATTTAGTGTGATGTATATAGTTTTATAACCATGGACTTTCTTTCACACACAATGTATTTAACATTGGATATTAACAGCTACAGTTTATGACTACATTGAAAGCAGTTTGTCTGTGGGTTTTTACTTCCTGTGTTTCAGAAAAGAATATACTTCAATAACAGTCATTTGGTGATGAGCTGCTTCCTGAACAACATTAGCTATCTGAACTAGATCATCATTGGAACTTTTTTTCGAAAGTTCAATTTTAAAATGTGATATGATCGGACAACAGGGCACTTTAACAAGAAAGCAACCATAAACCAGGTTTACGATCTCCATTAACTTACTCTATTCTGGGTAACCTGTGAAATGCCAGTGTTCCAACATTTACTGGCAACCCTGAGCTGCCATCTTTTTTCTAAATATTCCTGCAAACTGCATTGACATAACTTGCAAAGCAATTTCTGCAATAACTGTTTTGATTGTAAACAATAACAGTAACAAAAAACAAACATTAGCTAGGGTCTTACCCAAATCCTGGCATTTTAAATGCATTATTTACTTCATTCATTACATTAATCAACAATACAAATAAATTGTCTAAGATGAGAATTAACTTTAGGAAAAGTAACTGACAGTATAGACTGGAATAGATGACTCTGAAACAACTTTTGTATACTGGAAAGTTACTCTCTTTTCTAGTCCAGAATCCTTTAAGTATGGCATGAAAGGTAAATGCAGAGAATAATTACAATAAAGTACTTCTGTAAAGCACCATTAATATGAATAGCTCAAAGCACTTTTTATTACATTACCTCATTAATCTTTGTGGAATCCTACAGAGTGAGGTGGTAGGAATTTTATTTCTCTTTTATGAATTTTTTTTAAAAAGGGAAACTTTTTAAACTAGAAACTAGATCTTTAACTTCCAAGTGCTTTCTTCAGAGTATATCAGTGACAGCGTGAGCTAAAAGATGATAGGTTTATATCTCCTATTCCTAAATTCTTCATTAATTTAGTAAATCATCTTGCTAACAGATATTGAGTGCAAATGTGTATTATACAATTATTAAAATGAAAGCTCTGAATGAAACCTATAATTCTAACTGAGAAAGGCCTTAAATACTAGGCTAAGTATTTTTAATGGATATAAAAGAGTGGGGTACCTAAAAGGGTTTGAATTGGAAGTGACAAAAGAACTAGCATTATAAATATTCATTTTTATCAAGTAAATAGGGAAGGAATCTCTGATGAGCTTTGTGAAATAGCTCTCCCTAGAAGTTATGGCTTAAAAACCATCCATACAGGATTTATATAAAGGCAAGGTTTAAGGAGATTTGGCCTGAGTCATTTCTATTCAGGACATATTTAGCAAGCCCCTATCGCCTTCAAGATGCTGAATATAGAAGTAAGTGAGAATGTCTGTGCTTCTTAAAAACATTCAATCTCATGGGGAGGATGAAATGAGTACCTAAATATCTGTAGTATATGGCAGAATATAAATATCATTAGAGAGGTGAAAGAAAATGCTATTAAGGTATAAAGAAAAAAAGAAAACCCAATCTATTGGCTGCAAATCAAAAGAGATTTCAGAGTTTATAACTCTCACAGTACAATAGACACACAAGCGGATGAAGCCATTTGTCTTTGCATTTTATCTGCAATGATTTAGACAGAAATTCAGCAGACTCATATGACATAGATGTGAGAAGTCATTCCCAGAAGGACACATTTTTTTTTAAAGACAAAGATAAATATTTGCTATGCAACAAATACTAACCTTATAATATGCCTGAAAAGTAAATACATAGAGCAGATATAGCTCTATCAGGAAGAGAAGAGTTTGAAAGACTTTTAGTACTAGATTAACTTTGGTTATTTTATGATAATCTATATATGGTTCATCACAATGCCATTTATAATAATTATGATGTTAAATATTTGAATTTTTTACAATGACCCCATCATTGTTTCTAATTGCTTTATCTTCTTCTGCAGTCTTTTATGTTATCCTAATAATCTTCTCACACCTCACATTTACTGTCAATAAATGATTTCTCCTGTTTCTAGCTAGACTATCTAATCTGGAAGCTTGATGTGTAAATATCACCTTTCACTTCTTTTAATTGCACTCCTGGCTAGTATTTACTCTCCTCTGGATACCCCTTCTTCCCTTTTTTTTTTTTAATTCCTTTTTCAATTTGCTAATGTGCATATGCAAACAATTTCCTAGATAAAGATTGGTAGCAGATATGACTTCTGATGTGTAATTCTATACTTATACCTTTGAATTTTAACTTAATATAGTTATGTTTCACTGTGGTTATTTTCTTTTGTTCATTGTTTTTAGATGTAGTGTTTCTGGTGCAAGGAGTCATATACTACTGCCTTTAGCAGTCAAGGGCACCCATTTGCTGTTGAGAAGTGTCAGTCACAATGGAAGATCATAGAGGGCAATGTTGTTATCTGAGGAAATACCACCCAGATCACGAACTAGAATATTGCCAACCAGATATCATTTACTTGTGTATCTTTAGCTCAAATCTCTGCATGGCTTTAAAGGTAATGAGTGCCCTGATTTTTATCACAGTCACTCATTTGCATTTATTTCTAGCTTTCCTACATTTGTATATATCAATAAGTGACATGTTTCAGTTTGGGCTAGTTTTTGAACATTGTGTGTATAAAATCATACTGAAATTAGTCTTGCCTGTCTCAATCAATTTAATGTATATGATGGTCCAAATAAATGTGTAGCTTATTTGTTTATTTTCATTGTTGGAATGAAAATTAAAGCTCCAGTGACACTGTAAAGCGCAACCAATGTATAATAAACTAAAAAGCAATGCAATACCAAGAATAGGTTAAGTTGTGGAACATTAGGAATAATCATCCCCTGCTGGGGCACAGCTACTTTTGAAAGTGGTATAGAAATCCCCAGTTTCAATCATTCACACCAAAATCATATGTATTTATGGTATATAACGTATGGAAAAATTTTCTCACAGCAGCATTATTTATAACATTGGAAAAATATAAATCTTTTTTCTCAAAAAATAAATTGTTATGCTTTCACAAATGTAAAGCTCTGATACTGACATGTTATTTTATTCATTTACATATTCGACTCATTTCAAAACTGAATCTTAGTAACAAATTGTATGCAATCAATAAAACAAATAAGAAAGGCAGGAAAAGAAAATAAGGAAAATAGGGGCAACCTATACATAAATCTTTAATAAGCAGTTAATGTTCACGCATGATATTAATAACAAAAAAAATTAAATTTGGGGCCCCCCTGGTGGCACAAGAGGTTAAGGCTTGCAGCACTATGAAGCTATCCGCAGCCACTACAGCATGAGTTTGATTCCCTGCCAGCCCAGGAGGTGACCTACATGGGGCAGCAGATAGCTCCTGTCAAACCCGCTGCTCCCCTCAGCAGTGTATTCCAGCCAGTCTGCCTGTTCTTCCTCACTCTGTCTCTGGTGAATCCTCTTACTGCCCCTCCCCTCCTCACCCCCTGACCTATACCTTAGTTCCTATATGCATAAACAAATATTTTTTTTAAAAAATGCAAATTAAAAAAATTAAATTTGTGTGAATTTAGTTTTGTTTTTATAAAAAAATATGTTTTAAAGCCATGTCTAAGCATTTTAACTTGAACGAATGCAGTTAATGTTTGAGATAGGTTTTCTTAAATTTTCCAACAAGACTTTTATTAAGACACTTGATCATCAACACTCAACCTTCTAGCTATGTTACTGCTAAACTGGATGATAAAGATGTCACCAACATATTTTATATTTCTCATACACTCTCATTCATACTAATATTATACAATTTCAAGTAGTATACAGAAGGTGAGGATATAAATTCTTAGCAGCTAGTGAAATCTTTGTTTATATGGAGTTCTATTCTGTATGTATTAACATAAAAAAAATCTCTGTATTGGGCGGGGAGCAGATATAAGGTATCAACATAGTTATAGTCTAATCTCATTGCTATAAATGTCATTTAATTGGCTAGCTCAAATAGGATATCAGCAGCTTACAAGCATTTTGAAAATATCTACTTGTTTTTCTCTCAATTATGTTCCTATAAATTTTAGATTAAAATAACAAAATGGTCTTTGCCTAATGCCCCTTTTTGTCAAAGGAAAGATGATTTCCTTTTTTTCTACTCCTGACCACTTTTCATTTATATTCTCCAGTCTCCCCTCTGAGTTCTTGCCCAGGTAATTGTACTCTCTTTTCTAAAGCAATCGCCTCTGGCTTTTTCTATCTAGAAACCAAGCTCAATTCTTGTGTTAAAAATAAAGAACAAAAACAAAACAAAACACCCATTGATTCTTAATCTGCTATCTTGTTACTTTATTCCTTTCTCTTCCCACTGTCCAAATGTTCATTAACTCTTGTAAAAATTAAATTCTGAATTCTTCCACTCTTAACTATAACTAGACATATTTTTGCTAAAGCAATTAAGGGTTTGTTAATTGCCCAGAACAGGAGGCTTATTTTTTCCTTATTGTAATATGCTTCATTCAAACACTGATTCCTAGTGAATAGTTCATATTTCTCACATTTTTTTCCTGGACTTCAAAGGTAAACTTGGCAATTTCTTACCATTCTAATAATTTTTTCTCCTTCACTTTTTCTGGCATGTTCCTCTTCAATGGCAGACGGCATTCTCCTGACTAAGGCCCTCAGATCTCCTTCCTTAAGTCCCCCAAATAATTTCCTTTCATTCCCATAAATAAATGCATAATCTATAAATTATTAACTCCCATATCTAAGTTATATCCAATCATTTTTCTAAGCTAAGGACTCATTAATTCATTTCATCCTTGAATGGCATCTCTACAGATGTTTTACATAGATGCATTAAACACATGCCTATACCAACTGTTTCATCTTCTTTTAATTTTATAAATTAAAAATTCAGTGTTCCCCACAAAAATTATATCTTATATACTTTTGTAACCCCTACACACACACACAGACACACACACACACTTTCCAATAGTAGGAAATATCTCAAAGTAAATAACTTACATTTAATACTCTACCCTTACTACCAGTTACAGTAAAATAACTCATACTAGACTCATTTTCAATAAATTATTTTGAATAAATGAATGAAAAACTGCATTTTCTCTCAACACGATACCACTGCTTAAATTTCAGCCTTCAGAGCCTCTTTCTGAACATCACTATAATCCTTTGCTCTGTTAATATTTGTGCATAATATCTAATATATGAAAGTTTTTCCCAGGTCCCAGAGCTCATGGGAAAAACTTAATGAACAACTTGAATTGCCAGAAAGATTCTTTATCTGCAGATCTCAACCCGCCTTACAGTCTTCATCCCTTTCATGGTTTACCAGACTTTTGCCATACGCTTATTTCTATGACTAGACCAGTGAAATTCCTCAGTTTTTCTGACAAGCTCTTTTTATAGTTATGACTCCTGCAATGTTTTTCCTTTTTTCTCACCTTGCAAACTAGCATTTATTCCTGACATCCGGCTCATTGACAACAAACAGAATTTGTTTCTGGATTCCTCCAAGCAAAGTTTGTCATTTCTGTCCTATAAATTCCCAAAGCTTCTTTTTTCTCTCAACACTGTATCATTTATCACTTTGTAGCAGAATTGCCTAATTACATATGTGTCTCTGTTATAAAAATACTAGCTACTAAAAATAAATCTTCAATTTTCTTTTTTAGTCACTGTTACATCATTTGTCATCAGTGTAGGTACTTAGTGTATGTTTCTTGAATAAATTGTACTTTGAACATTTTCTTCACTATTTTTAACTGATTATTAAGACATCCATATTTAAAATGTATGATGTTGATAGTGACTTCCACACTGAAATCAGGAAAATATCTGTTAACATAGTTTTTCATAGCTAAAACTTTCTAAAATATTTTTTCTAAAATATTTTTATGTCTCAATGTCTATGATTTATAAAGGATTCCTAAAGTGCACTGGTCTTAGACTGCTAATGTCCTATTTTGGAAATTTTAAAATATTTTTATTATAACAATAGTCATAAAGAAGTCCTTAAAACTGAAGGCTTATGGTTTGCATATGTGTTTCACACTGATTTATGACCCCCAATAGCAAGTGCTGAAGAGGATGCAGGGAAAAAAGAACCTGAATACACTGTTGGTGGAAATATAAACTGGTGCAGCCATTTTGGAAAGCAACCTAGATTGACCTTAAAAATCTAATGTGGATATACTGCATGACCTCAAAATTCCACTTTTAGGATATAGCTAATGAACATAAAACTATAAACCAAAAAATCATATACTCAACATATATATATATATATATATACAGCCTTATTTACAATAGATTAGTTATGGAAAATTTTGCACCAAGAAGATATATCTAATAAAATGGAATATTATTCACCCATGAGGAAAGACAGAATGCTTCCATTTAGAGAAAAATGGAAGAAGTTCAGGGAATTATATATAATGAAGCAAGTCAGAACAACAAAGATAAATACTGAAGCTTTACTTAGTGGATGATTCAATGAAAAAAAAAAATAAGACTAGTAGAACTAATAAACAAGGTGAAGCTTCTGCTGTTAACAGTGGGGGAGAGAGGTAGAAACCACAAGGAGTATATGGGATGTAGTGGGGAAAAAAGGACTAGTTATAACTAGCTAGAGAAGCATAAGGAAATTTAAGGTTTTCTAACATTTACAAGCACATAATTATTTGTCAAAATGATCTGAATGCATACATCACCATGTTCTTTCTTAACCACTAAGGCACTCATAAACATAACTATAATAATTACAAAAATACTTATAAAGCAAACCAATATCTCTATAAAAGTTTCAGAATCTTCATACTTTTTTTATGAGGGGGTGGGGAAAGGAAAAAAAGAGGTGTTTAGTATTCCAGCATGTAATTCGTAGTGTGTACATGAACATTTTGACTGAAATTAGGTTTCCGATGCTAATACCTGTAATTACTATAAATTCATTACATTTATAGTATTTTTTAAGCTGAAAATAAAGATACATTTATTTGTTCAAATCCTTCTTAGCTGGAGTGAGAATTACTATTTCTAGACTTGGTCCCAATTATCATACATATCATTAGGTTGTCTGTCCTTGAAATTTAGATTCAATTTCAGCCACTGTTTAAATCTGACTTTTAAAAATGAAACTCAAGAAACAAATGGAAATGCATCTTTCAACAGCATAGTCTGACAGTATATGATAAACAGTATTATTCACAGGATACTGATCACACCATTTACATTTAGGAGGGGAATAAATGCTGATTAAGCTTCCATTTGGCCCAGGACTTCCAATACAGTGTGTTAAGCCATTCAATCTCTATATTTTAAAGCCACACACCTCTCTAATCATAACATGCCAGAAGCAATAAAACTACCAGAATGAGTGGAGTTGTTTACTTCTGATACATTATAACATCTCTGAGCCAGCAATATTCCAAAAACATGTGTTATTATTATCTATGGATTGACAGCTCAGCACCCAAGGGCCTCTTCCTCCCCAAGGTTTGTTTTTAAAACCCACAAAAGGTTCCCTTAAAATAAGTATAAAAATTGTATTTCTCATTCAATGACTCGCCAGTTTTAAAGGAAAAACAAATCATCTGTTTCAGCAATTAAATCTCCATATTTGGAGCAGTTAAAAAACATTGTTGATTTTTTTTTATTGATTTGGTATAAGTTGCTCATGCATTAAAATTGTTCATTTTTAGTTTTGAACATGCAAGTGACTATATTTCTAGAGGCATTTAGAGTACCAAGTTAAAATACGAAGAAGAAAACGTCATTTCATAATCTCATGACTCAATAAATGTCTCAGTTGGCACTGATCTTTTTGCTAATAATGAAAAAAAACAAGTTTTCCTATCTAAAACAAAAGTTACAACTGTTAGGTTCACATAATATGTTATTTAAATAATTGTTTTTATGCACTCTCCACTATTTCAAATAATTTTTATCTTAACCATATGTCTCCTTTCTTCTTAGAAATCATTCTTGTCTATTCCTTAAAGTAACCGCAAATATACAGTCCTGACATTCAATTTCAGTTACTGAATATTTTAAAATAAGTAAAATACATTAAAATAGTTAATAATTTAAACTGGCCTCTTCTGTTAGTTCAAAGTACTTAGATTTTTTTCTACTTTAGAAACTCTTGATTGTAGCTAATACTCTTTCTTTATCATAACCCACTGACTATACCCATGCAAAAAACTAAAGAAAAGAGAATGCCTGTATCTTAACTTACTCCTTATTAAAATTCAGAAAGACAATGTGAATGATCAGTTCTTATACAATAACAGATGTAAAATAGGAACTCAAAAAATTAAATTATATCTGAGTGTAAATGTGTTTTATGTCTAAAATTTCAAATTATCTAAGGAATTATCATTTTGTTATTTATAGTACATTAGACTTTTATTTTAGACATTTGGTCTTTAGCTATTGAATGTGTATTTTTCACTGCCTTTTTTTGTGTGTAACGTGTATGTATGTAGTGTCTTTTCTCCTATTTATTCATTCTTTAAGTATAAGCATAAATGACACTTCATTTTCAAAGATGACTCAGATTACCTACAACTTAAGTGAAATCTATCAATTTTATAACACCTTTTTCAAAAGTATAACTTCATAAGTATTTGTGTATTGACATGTACTGTTCATGGTCTTGACTTTGTGCTCCATGAGGTAGCAACACACTTTCTGCTGACCTATGTCTGTCTCACCAGGACCTGGCACAATACATGGTCAGACAAACAGTAGTGGCTATGTGATGAATGAACATAAGGATATGAATGAACACTTGAATGACTAACATTGAAAGATCTTTCAGAATCACAGAATCATAGTTTCCCCCATGCCACTCAGCATATATTCAAGGGAATTACTATTAGAAAAGATTGCCAATATCTGTGCTAGGAGTGAGTAAGTATGTTACCTAATAGATCTACAATGTAGTTAAGAGATAGATGTTAATCAAATAGCTCTGTAAATGAAAAACAACACTGTAAATAATGGTGTGATAATTGAAGAATTATATCATACTGGTAGATAGAGCAATGAACATATGGTAGACAGATTTCCCTAAGTCAGGAAAATATGTCAAACTCTTTGGCTCCCTCCACAGGGATGGAGAACTCATAATCTCATAGATCAGCAACAGTGTCAAGTCAATTCTAATTTGTAGATGATCTGTTTTACTTTTTCTGGGCATTTAACTAACTCAGTAAGTTAAACTGGCCTGTTCTATAGTAAAACCATTCCCCATATCTAATCCATCCAGCATGGTGGCTTTAAGTGGGTACCCATGTCTTCAGGAGCTATTGCCACCCACTGTTTCTATGTTTTGCACCATGTAACGAGAAGGATATCAATACTATCCCAAAAGTCAGATTATCTTTTCAAAAAAGATAGAAGTTAGAAAAGAAACCCCCATTATGACTTGTTGACTTTCTCATGTGATTCACCCAGATAGGTCCATGACTCTGCATTGGGAGATACCTGAATTCCATCCCATTAAATTGGTATTTAATTTCCCATATGACTACTACTGTGTACAAATCCTTTCTAAATTTACTGGTTTTTCTAGGGGGACCAAAGATCATGTATGTAATCAATCCAACCACTTTAGGTATTTAATATTTACTTAAATCTTCATTAATTAAAAATGCATTTCATTGAATGGAAAACTTGTAGCCTGTCTGTTCCTTAGAGATACTTATAAGTCACTTATATCCACAAGAAAGGCTCAGATTGTTGATAAGTATTCTGAATAGTAGAGTATTTTCTACTCCTAGAAAATCATCAACTGAGAAATGTTAAAAAGCTTGTGAGGAAGATGGGCAGAAAGAGAACTCTCTTAGGTTACTATTGATATCATGGGAAGTTGAAATCCTTGGTATTTAATTCATTCACATGTACAGAATTCTGTTATGTGTAAAGCCTACCCATAGGTCCTTACAAATGCTGTACCAGAGTAGATAAATGAGGTTCTGTCTGCCTTTTCACATGTTGTATCGTCAACCTAGGAACTCATCATTTTGCTCACATACTAATAGTATTCTTTTAAAACTCATATCTGTTGTCACCTTTCCTTCAAAATAAATCTCAGCCAACTTTTATGGTAGTAAACTTTTCTGAACTTCTGCAACACTGACAAAATACCGATGTCAAAGTCCTTTAGTAGTAACTGGATTTGTCCCTAACGTTTTATATAATGGAAAAAAAATACAAATTGAGGTGTCACGAGACTCAAATGTCATGTGCTTTAACTTTCAAATCTATTTCTATCCTGCATCTTTTCTTCCTACTTTCCTACATGATCCTATAAAAATTACATTCATACCTTTACTCAAAGCAAATATTGCTTCCCTAACCTTTGATTACGGGGGAATGCACACTGGTAGGACAATCCTCTAGAAAAGTCATGTAGATGAAAAAAACCTCATGGGGTCTCAGACTATTTGGAATTCTAATTCTATGTTAGTATATCCAAGGAGAGCTCTATGACACCTGGGCCCTATATACTCCTCACCCTACTAGGACAAGTTTACAAGAGAAGATCAGAGGAGATATATCTAATATATGGGGGATGTTGGTATTGTGTATATGCCTTGAAACTGGTAAATATTTTTTCTACCTCTTCTTTTCCAGTTTGAGTATACTGGGTTCAAGAACAATGTATTGTTAATCTTATTTTTTGTCAAATTGTGTTTTTTCCACAGAAGTGTTCAATTAAAACTTGAATAAATGATAATATTCAAGTAATTGGTTAGAAATACAAATTACTCTCTCCCTAAGTGAGATTTATTTTTTAACAACTTTACTAGGCAATTTCATAGACTATTTTTAATCCACAGAAGCTTCTAAGTCTAATCAGGTCAAGGAGCAGTCACCTGAACCTAACTAAGATGATTAAGTTGTCTTACAAATTTGGAATTGAGACAAAGGGAGATTCTATCAATTAGTTGTTACTTGATATGAAGATGCACATATATGAGGATATTTAGGCCTTCTGTAAGTTTGAAAAGAGAATTGTTTTGCAGGTGAAGAGATGCCAAATATCTACAGAGGTAGACAGAGGCAGAGAATTTGGAATCCTTACCTCCTGAAATCTTTCCGGCACCTTCCTGGATTTGATTCTTGCAAGACTCAGTTATATTTCCTTTCTCATTTTCTTGAATTTTGTTTGATATGCTTATACCCTAACCTCTCCTCCTCTTCACCTGTAATTTCAGTGTTTATTTTAATCTGCAT
The DNA here is from genome assembly GCA_019455555.1 of Galemys pyrenaicus. Lineage (NCBI taxonomy): Eukaryota > Metazoa > Chordata > Mammalia > Eulipotyphla > Talpidae > Galemys > Galemys pyrenaicus. The sequence goes on from JAGFMF010012000.1 coordinate 5,196,790, forward strand.
ATAATGATTATTTAGCTCTTAGAGGAAAGCATCTGTCCTAACATATTTATATCTAACCTCTCCCATATCACTTTGAAAATTAGGTGTGTTTAGTTGTCTAAATGACTAGTAGAAGTAAACTTGTCGCTCAGGTAATGATGAGAGTATTTTTAATATTTTCAGGGTTATTTAAAATGGATTGGTTAGTTCTTTACTAACCAATATACAGTAAATATAGTCTTAATGACACTAGTTGTCTAAATGATGAATATTTCTCCAAAAGATTTCATTTTTCAAATAATTACTGAAAAAGAGAGATAAAAACCCATGGTAATTTGTCTTTGAGTAAATATGTTTACTATTATATTCAATGTACATTTTTCATTATGGATAAATTGGCACTATTGGAAATGTCTAATTATTTAGTCAAACTCTAAATATGTCTCTAATTTTACTTTTATTTTGTGAACTAAAACAATTTTATGAACCTAAAGAGGAATTGAAAATCTAGGGTGGCCTTTAATGAGAAAATATGCTAGAGATCATAGAGCTTGACATTATACAGAAGATTGGGAGGGTATGCCATATAATCTTTGGTGTCAATAGGGAATAGTTTTCAAAGTGTTTAGTGTGAATGAATGTTTGCATGAGACTATGCTGTTGTTCTTTTTTCTGAAACCAAGGCAGTCTCTTCTTTTTGTCACTTTATGAATTAACTTTCCATTAATTGCTCCAAAGATTTTGCTGAAATTATTTGAAAAGTTTATTAATTTGCCATCACCCAGAATTAATTTTAGTTATCTGATATACTTTGAATAATTTTATTATGCTTTTATCATTTGAGGATATTTTCCAAAAATGATAAATTATAGCTGGGGCACCTGTGAAATACTGAGTGTGCCCCAGTAAAGGCTATGACAGGCAAAGCACTTGATTAAAAATCAGAAAAGTTGAGTGTTAGTTCTGTGCCACTAACAACCAAGTTACCTCCAGCAACTAAAAAAACCTGTCTTTTATCTTGGCATATAGAAACTAGCAAGTCATTAAGGTCTCTTCCATTTGGTTTTAATATACATGGTTTTTATATATAAATGGTTTTAATATACATTTGAATTAGAATAGTTTTGTGATGCAATTTTAAGAAAAGGAGATTTTGCATAATTGGAATACAGGTTTTCACTTCCACAGATTTGGATTTGATATTGTCATCAAGAGTATAGTAATCTCACAGATGTCTATGGGATTGCTGCAATTCATGAAATTGTCATGTGGTTGACTTTCTGCATATTTCAGAGTTCAGTTTGGTAAATTTGCAGCATAAAATGCAGAATGAGAGATAAGTATATACTTGAATGGATATAAACATGGAAAAGATGAGATAAAATAAATTGTTTTCCTGAAATCTCAGCACATCCCCTATTATCCCACACCAAGGAAGTGAATAAAAAACAGGACAAGCAAGATGGAAGAGTTATTAGCTCTCTTTCCAGTGACATCTCCATGAACTAAAAATTGCCTCCATTAACCTTGGATTAAGAGCCAAACACAATACTGAAGCCAACTTCGTCTTCACCTCCTTGATAAACACAATGTATGCCTATGACATATTTGCTATGGAATTATAAACTAGACTTTTACTTCTTGGGAAAGGATATTTGGAAAGACCCCTTTCTAAGTTCAGTATGTCACTGAGACTGGGATAGGGGATAGGTGAAGATGAAGACACAGAATATTCTGTTATCTCTGAAAAATTAAGTGAAAAAAAAATGGAACGCCTTCTTGAAATGTCTTGTTCTGAGGTAATCTGAGCAATTGTTGTTTTTAACTTCCTCTCTGTTAAATATGCTTCCATCATGCTGTCTGTACAGAGGAATGATTTGTTTTGCTGTCGCTGTTGGCAAAGCAGGAGGTATAAATATGCTTTTCAAATCCTCTAGGGGACTGTTGAGGTCTTCCCCACTCCCAATAGAAGATTAATTTAAACTGCAGCCTCTCCCTCTTTGGCGGGCTTCCATGCAAGCAGGAAGCAGTCCTTCTCCATCTGGAATTCTTAGTGTTGCAACCCTAGCAAACCCTTCGGGGGTGGAGGAAGAAAAGAGAAAGAAAAAAGAAAGCCTAAAAAAAAACAGTGTTTTATCGCACGCACCTACCATCTTCAAACAGAAATCACAAGTGTGAAAGAGAGACGATCACATGTACTATTACTGGAAAGGAATCCTGTGCTGTCCTGTGATCCTTGGGTATTAAATACACGTATCTCATTTCTTTGGCTTTCCATCTTTTCTCTTTGTCTTTGTAGAGCTTTTTCTCTATATAATTTCTTCCCTGAGGATTCCCTTTTTATAAGGATTATAGGCCCATAAGATTAGACCTTTATTGTTATGCTCTCATTTAACCTTAATTATCTCTTAAAGGCCCCATCTACCTTCAAATTCAATCCTATTACATATATATTTAAACTTTGGTTCTACTTAATATCTTAAGTTTTATTAAATTTCAGGTATATCTAATAATTTATTAAAATATGATGAGCACTACCATACCCATTTCATAGTTTAAAAAAAAAACATTTTTTAAATGGTCAAATTGTTACAGGGCAGGGAGAGGGGCACCCCAGAAACCCTAAACCTGCCCTCTCTAAATGTGTTCTGCCATCTGCACATCAAAACAAAAATATAAGACCTTTAACGGAAAGGAACTTTAATACAATTAGGGTACAATACAGAAAGGACAAAGAATATAGTTACTAAGTTAAGCATCCAAAGTTACCCATCTCCTTGTGGGTAAAAGTCCAGCCAAACAGGATTGGCCCAAAGCAAGGCTCAAAAGCCTGCCACACGTCTAAAGGACCTTTCAGTAGAGACCCATAGAAAAGGGTCAGAAAGTCAGACAAATCTGGGAGGAAAAGAGCAAAATTAAAATCAAGATGAAAGCTGTCATTATTAAGCTGCCCATGGGTCTCTCAGCCACATCTGTTCCAAGCAGTCTAAGACCAAAAAGCAAGTGCAGTTTTTTCACATGTCCCTCTGCTCCACGTGTCTCCTCCATGCCTCCTTGCTGCTCTCCATCCTACTTCCTTCTTCCTCCCTTCTTTCTGTCCTCCTCTCTCCTACCTCCAACATCTTCTTATTCCTGCTCAGCTCCACCCACTTAGGGCGGGCAGAACTGGGATTCTGGAACTTCCCCCTTTCCTGGGGACCACCCTGTTACAATATGTTTTGCTAGGGCAGCCATATCAGAGTTAACATCTATCCTAAAAATGGTATTATCCTTATGACTATTCTTATACAATATATAATTTTATGTGCTGCTAAATTTATATAAATACCATTTACAATTTTTTCTTTTCCGTAAGGTATTTGATAGCTGTATCTCCAATTTAGCTATACAATATATTCATTTTCACTGCTGCCCATGCTTTTGCTGTACAAATATGGCACATATTTTGACTGCCTTATTAATAAACATTCAAGTGATTTTCCATTATTTATACTATCATAGAAAAACTGTGGTGAATATTCTTGTTCACATATCCAGGTACAAATGAATAAATTTCCCTAGGGTGATTTATTTCAGGGCAGAATCACTGGTTTTAGGAATGTACATCTTCAACTTTAACTAGGTATTACTGAATTACCTTCCAAAGTGCATATCAATCATGTATCCACTGATAGGTATAAAAATTGCTTTTGAGCCAGTCTTGCTATCACAAAACTGTCATACTTTTAATTTTCTCAGTCTGTATGACACATTATATGTAATTCTGATCAGTTGCTTTGTCCTTCTACAGATTACAGATCTGAACAGGTGGTTCTTTCTTATAGGGGCTCTTCTTGAGCTCCTACAAAGCTATGTTCTCCACCTTTCCAAGAGGATTAGGTATGACAATGATTCTCCACTGTTAGTCTCTTAGTGTTGCAGACTTAGTTGAACCCACGTGGCTAAACTGTCTTCTGTTTAACCTCCTATTGAATTGACTTTTCTGATAGGAGAATGATACAAAGATATATTTTGAATATGATCTCTTCTGAACACAATTTACTTGATTTCTAATACCGACTGTTCATACTATCTAGAAGGGATTTTTGTGTACTGGTTAAAGCAATTAAAATATGAGTTCTCATCCTTTTTATCACAAAAGGTAGCATACAATAGTCACTTCTTCAACATATTTTTAGTTAATAATATACTAAGATGGCATTTGTATTAGTAACTGGAGAGCATCCCCAGTGTCACTTTTAACAGGTGCATGGTAACCCATTTTATAGATATACCTTAATATATTTATTCAATCCTCTTATAATAGTGTATTCACTCCTGCTATTACTAGCAATCTGTCAAAAATGATGTAAAGATCAGTTAACATGTAGCTTTGATTTTGATGGGTTAAAGTTACAAGAATCTGTTGTTTTAATAGCAGTTCTTTTTAATTGCATTCTATACAGATTGCAACCATTTGCAGTCCCATTTGCAATGAGTGCTGGGACATATTATCTTGCAGTCTAAATAGTATAATATTTCAACAAATTTTATTAATTCTATTAATCTGTGAGAAATGGTATTTCCTTGTTGTTTTAGTTTTCTTTACCTTTATATTGACTTAGGCGAACACCTTTTCATGTTTAAAAGTCATTTGTATTTTCATTTCTGAAAATGAAATGCTTATATATTATAACCACATTACATTTAATTTTAGTGCTTTTCTTTTCAGTTTGTAGACTTTCCTTAGTAATATAAGGGACATGTTTACCCCTTCATTCTGTAATGAGTTTCAATTCTTTTCCTAGTTATGATTTTTCTTCACAGTGTTGTTATTAAATGTTACCATGTAAAATTTTTTACCTTTCTAAGAAAAATTTCTCAGTCCTTTATTTTGGTTTATGGATTTTATTTTCAGAAAGAATTTATAAACTTGGAGGTAAAGATATCCTTCCAAAATTCCTCTTATATTCTCTTCATTTCTTATTTTACATTGAGTTTTTCCTTCCAGTTGGGATATTTTTCGGTTACAGATGAAGTTTGGATGCATTTTTTTTTACTTTATTGAATAATGTTAGGTTTATTTTCAAAGTGTCTTAGTTTCTTATTTATTCAACGTTTCTATAGTTATATCTTTTAAACGCCCTTGCTTATAAACTGTTCCCAAGATCTGTAATTTTCAAATTTCTTATTTTGCTGCTTGTTATTTCTCCTAACTCCTAATTGTGGTGGCTTATTTCTCCTTTAGGAAATTTTTTTGTTATGAGCTCAACTCTGGCAGGGTTTTACATGTGGGAATCTATGTGTCTTGAATTGAAACTGAATCCCTTCAGAGAATATCTGTATTTCTTTTTGCTAGGTACTACTAGGCAATAACTTTTAAATTAATGTCTCAACTTAGGTTTTCCTGGACCATATAGGTAATATAAATAACAAATATCAACCCCAGTGAAAGAAGAAAGATGTGCACATGTGTGAAACCTCAGGAAAGATTTGTTCCCCCAGGATTCTAGGTTAATAAGATCTGCAAATAGCCTCCAGGCACCTGTGGTTTCAGTATCCTCATAACAAAATTGTTTCCAACTTCATCACTCTCATCACCTATAGAATTCACTTACTTTGTTTCTATTTTCTGTAGAAATTTTAGGATAGCTACAGTTGCAGGAATTTTTTTTTTCTGGGACTTATTCAACTAACCTTATTAACAATGATACTATGGTGATTTTTTTTTTTACATAAATGAACGCTGGAATAATAATTTAAAGAACAGCATTTAGAATGTATCTATTACAGGACAAAAATAGTGCCCATGCTTTTTGGCAAAATTTAAGGTATAAAACATCAGGGAAAATGAAGTGTTCCAGTGGTAATGTAAGTTAAATGGCATTCCAGACAAAAAGAAGAGAGAGAACACAATATAAAGGATAGCACATCCTAAAGTAAATGAAAATTGTCTATATTTGACTGAAATACAAAAGCAAAAGTAATACTTAAGATTAGAAAGATATAGGGCCTCCCCTGGTGGCGCAGTGGGTTAAGCACCGCACTATGAAGCAGACCGCAGCCACTTGCAGCATGAGTTCGATCCCTGCTGCCGGCCAGGGGGGGGACCCACATGGTGCGGCAGACCTCTCCTGCTGTGCCCACTGCTCCCCTCAGCAGTGTACTTCAGCTGATCTGCCTGTTCTGCTCCCTGCTCTCTGTGGTGAATCCTCTCACCACCCCCACACACCTCTGGCCTGTACCCCAGTGCTTGTATGCATAAATAAATAAATCTTTAAAAAAAAAAAAAAAGATTAGAAAGATATAGTGTGTGCAGATCCTGGAGAGTTTGGTATATGATGTTCAAGATTTTAGAACTTGGGCTGACTTGAAGTAAGAATTTTTAAATGAACAATAGCATTACAAAAAGCCAGGCTTTTGTAATCTTGCTTGGAGCCTCATTATTACACTCTATATTCCTTTTAGTCTGATCCATGACCATTTGACAACCTCAGTTCTTTCTCTAGGACCAGCCTGACCTGAAACATGGAGTTCTAATGTGACAAAATAATCTTACATTGTTTTTTCCATCCAGATCCTTGTGACATTCAAGTATTCTTCAAGTATTATGAGATTATTTAACAATGAGTTTATATTAAGAAGTTCTCATCAAATATTCAGTAACTTTTAAACTCTTATAAAAATGGCAAAGAAACCCTGAAGTTGCTTACTGAATGAAAGCAAAATGAGATAAATGAATTTTTTAGACAGATGAGAGAAAAAGAGATGAAAATGATAGAGAGCCAAGTGTTCTGTGAACTGATTCAATTTGGGAAAAAGTGAATACTGACTAAATGCTGATGCTTTTCATTAAATTATCATGTGAGATAAATTTGGATTGCTATTGTGGATGTTTTGTGAACATAATCAGAATTATGGGATTGGGTTCAAATCTATCTGCCTAGTGCAAACTTCTTACCTTCACTCCCCACATAGAATATAAAAACCCAGAGGTAATCAGGCAGCAGAACCTCTTAGAGAGCTCCTCATTCTGTTTGATCTATGGGTTTCACTGAAGAATAAAAGCATCATTTTATTTATTTTTGCATATATTTGTACTCTACCATAGATTTTAATAAAAAGATCTTTGTGTTAATTGTTCAGATGTCAATGATGCTTATTTTGTTAAAAATTATGAACAAATCTAGAACTCTCTGAACCAAACCTAACAAAGCATACTGGAGTCTCAGAATTTGTTATATGCTATTCTACATATAAGATTTTGTTTTCCTTAAACTCAACTTTTAACAGAATTTTTTTTCTTTTAAAAATATTATAGGGCCTCGCCTCCCTGGTGACGCAGTGGGTTGAACACTGCATAGTGGAGCACATGCGGCACAGCAGCAGGGATTCCATCCCTGGCCAGGGAGGGGACCCACATGGTGCAGCAGACCTCTCCTGCCTTGCCCGCTGCTCCCCTCAGCAGTATATTTCAGTCAGTCTGCCTGTTCTGCCCCCTGCTCTGCCTCTGGTGAATCCTCTCATCTTCTGCGCCTCTGGCCTGTACCCCAGCTTTTGTATGCATGAATAAATAAATCTTTAAAACAAAACAAAATAAAAATACTATAGATTACTGACAATTTTAGATAGTCTTTTTAAAGTTCTTTTTTTTTTTGTGGAATGCCTCTCTTATCATGGGTTTTCTAATTGTTTTGTTTTTATCATGATTAGATTCATTTAAGAAATTTAGGTGGAAATATATTAAGTGGGTGATTAGTCTGGCATATTGCAAGCATTTGCAACATTATAAATGACTTAATTTAATAAATTGAATAAAATAGTCTTCACCAGATGTATCCATTGAAAAGGTACATTTTCTTTTGTAATGAATTGGTGAAGTGATACTTTGAGCCTATATAAATATTTGATTTTTCAAATATATCTCTTTTTTTTTGTATTTTTCTATTAAATTTTTTTAAAATTTACATATACTTGCCATTAATTGTAATCCCCATGTATTCCCCATCACCATCTCACCAGTGCACCATCACCTCAGTCCCTC